>CAMOHE010041982.1:0-42331 GCA_946598075.1 Artocarpus hirsutus
GACATAAAGTGAATTGATTTGGATTAATAATTCTATCTTGGCAAATCGTTTCACTTTAGACAATCATTTGTATTACATCTTAATCTTGAGATGACTAGTGGGCCCATTGTCTTGACTTGTGTCTTTTGATGTGCCTAAGGGTGACACCCACATCTTAATAGTGGTATGCATGCCGGTACGTTGGAGGCATGACTCTTGATGACGTAGACCTGTTATTCATAGATATGAAATCCATAGCTCCTCTTTAGGAGTAGTGATATCCTCTTATATGCGTTATCCTGTAATTGGAAAACTGGAGCGCTCAACCATTTGGATACATAGGTGTAACCGAATGGTATACTGTCTTTGGATGGTAAGTTTTCCAATGGTGAGATAATGGAACGTAAGATAAAAATAATCGGGAAGGTAAGACAAAACTTGTCCTTAAGCCGATTATGGATAATCCTATGGGGATACGATACACTATGATATGTCATGGAGACTTAGCTATACGGGCTTCGTAATTCTATAGAGTTCGAGAGTGCAACTCCAAGACTTTAGTGGAGTAGCGTTGGAGTTGATAATTATGAAATGTATATCTGGGATATTGGGTTTCATAATTATCGAGAGCTTGAACTATATAGGTCCATATGGTCCCCTTTGCTAGCTCACAAAATCCTATAACGATACGGTGTGCTTTTACAATAATTGGTGACTTATGTCGATTTATTAGATTGGTTGAAAATTTGGAGGAATCAAATAATTCATGTCTGTTTGTCGGTTGAATTAATTTTGTAAACAAAATTAATTCAAGATAAACTTGTAGAATTATTAGGAATCTATTTATTTTCTTAGAAATTATCTAGATAAAGTTGTTTTAATTAGATAACTTCTCTATTGGGTTATTTGAATTAAAACTGAGGCTTTATCCTATAGAATCTCGGTGAAAAATAAAAGATTCACGTGATTTTTATTTCGGCAGTTTAGCATGCCAAACTTAAAGTTCGGCCTGCCGATCAGGCAAGTTCGGCCTGCCTATGAAAAAGTTCGGCCTACCTATGTGCGAATTAAAAATCGCGCGTTTTTACGCGTATCTTATCTAATATAGACCCGAATTTGGTTCTGTTTTGAATTTTTGAGACCTTATCTGATAAGGAATGACCCTAGACCCAACCTCTATAAATAGGGAGTGAGTCTAATGAGTTATTCAGATCAATAGAGAGATTAAGAGTGATACTCTACTGGTGAGAATCTGAAACTCCCTGAGAGCTCTTGTTCACAAATCACAAACACTTGCTTTGGGTTCTCTCAATTAGTTCGAAGGAGAGTCACCTTGAGAAAGAGCTATACGTGTGAGCCCACACTCACTCCGATCGTGGATAGAGAATAGCAAAGAAGACCAGTTGGTTGAGGATCTTCTGGAACATTACTTCTCTACACAGATTTCGAGAGCTTTTTGGCGAATACAAGGTCAGTAAGATCAGGTTAATTTATACATATAGCATGTCAAACTTGTGTTTTGAAAAATACTCTGATTTAAAATTTTTAAAATTCCACTGCGTATTATTTTTCCAACAATTGGCAGAGGAAAAAAAGCCCTAATGTAAGTAAGGGTAACTTGGTCTACATAATTTTCTTTTTTTTCTTAGATGTCACTTTGAATCAAAGAATTTTTTTTGATGTGGTATAAGTTAATCCACATGTGGAAACTGTGGCATTAAGAATAATTATCTCTAGTTCCACCAGTGCCTTTAAATGGTGCAGATTATCAATTTGTTGGGCCAGCTATAAGCTAGACCATTGTCATTCAATTGCACACCGATCAGCTCACTACTAGACCCTCTATGCTACATATAATATCCGTAATGGATGTTTTTTCAACCCTAATATTGTACAACATGCAATTTGACAGTGTTAATATTTATATCTAGAAAAGTTGCAAAAAATTCCACAAAATAAACTATAATGGCTCAAATAGAATGCTCTAACTTCAAAGAATTAATTACATGGAAAATCCTAAACCGTTATTAGTTTACAAAATTCTAAGACAGCATAAATTTTAAACAGTGATGATAAACCATACCCTATTACAATTACAACTTCATGAATAAATCCTAGATTGATTTTTCTAATCTCTAAGGAACCACAAGCAACTATATTAATATTCACATAATAGCCATTTATGATAAATTTCATAATAAAAAATTAATATAAAACATAAACATATTAATATTTACATATAGAAACCTTAGACCGCTGACGCTCTAAAATATCAATTCAATGCATAGGAGAGGTTAATTAGATCATCAAATTTACCTTTGTAGCAATAATCATGAGTAGGCTCTGATAACAATTGTTTCAAAAATTGATTCGGTGATGCAACAGAATTTAAAAATTGTTATTTATTATCTAGAATCATACTAAGGTTGTTTTAAACAATAAAAAGAATTCTAACTAAAAAGCGCCTTTTGATGAACCAAAAGCAACACGTCTGACTGAAAATATCATCCTTTAGATCTTCAATGCTATGACTCTTCCTCCTAGTTGTTGTGTTTGTGGGTACAACTAAAGAAAATAACACCATAGCTTTTCTCCTTTCAACTAGACTATGTGCTTGAGAAACTTAGAACACTAAAGGGAAATGATTAAAGTTTAACTCTCTAAAGCTACATAATAGCAGTCTATTGATAGTGACTTTGAATCAACAATTACTAATCCCTAATTGGTGGGATTCGATTCCTACATTTGTAATTCAAATATGCTTCGCTTGGTTTAGTGAACTTAGGTATTTCCTTATTTTGGCTTCCTATCTTTTTTGAGATATATCAACACTTGGGAAGACCCTATTGACTCATCCTCCTATTGAGATGTCTTTTGGGACTTGGGCTTTTATTGGGCTTTTCTCAATCTCGACACTTGACAACGGACCATCAATATTACTTGCAACAATTGCCCCCAACATGGAGTAATTCTTTGAGTTACTTCACGCTTCTTGAGGTTGAGGCTTTAATAAGTCTCCCATCACTTAGTGATCGAACTTGCTTCAATTTAAGGGTTACTTTCTAGCAAAGTCTTTGATTGTTGCCATGATTACTGCCTACCACTTTGACTCCTCGAATAGCCAAACAGTCACATCGACTATTATGACCATCGTTTCATGCTATTACTCTAACAAAAACACTCTAACCCTTTCAAATATTTGGAAAAACCTCCTAATTGCTCTTTTTAGGCTCTTCACTTCATTGCATGTGTCCTTTCCCCTTTCTTGAGAAAATCTGCCAACTCCAAGGATCTCAACACAAAGATTTGCAAGCCAGTAAGTATTCTTGCATTGCTAGTTCTCATCTCATTTTTTCTGTCTCTTGTTTTGATGCTAAATTCCTATGAAAATAGGATTGTTTGCAAATAAAGCATTAAGAATAGTTAGGAAAAACCTTGTTAGGCTATTTTAATGGCATTTCTATGGTTTTAGCCTATGTAGAGATCATTGTTGCTTTTTATAAATTCTATGTTAAGTCGCCCTCTATCTGCATAGGTGTTTAGCTCTACTGTTCGGCTCGTAGCTTGAATCTTTAAAAGCTACCTTTAGGTCTACCTGTTTGATATAGGTTAAGTCTTTGAAACCTGTTTCTTTATATTAGGCCATGTCTTCTCCTAGAAGTCTTCAAGAGGTCGAGCCTTCGTCTTGCATTCACCTAGATGCTAAAGAGGTTGTTGAGACTTCATAGCACAACGACAATCTCATCCCCGAGGATGATGTAATCTTTAGAAATATAGATAATTTTGGCACTATCCTTCCAATAGAAATTATTGATGAGCTTGTGAAAAGAATGCCTCTACCCATTACCATGGCAGTTCCTGACCCTCAATATTCTTGACCGGTACAATTGTCATCGGGTTTTCAAAAGGGGGATCTTCTAGTATACCCACCGATAGGGAAAAGCTTTTAGCTAAATTAGAGGCAAAACCTTATTAGAAAAGGTTAGCACAACCAAAATTATACCATCGTCTGCATGATGTTCATAGAGTCTTCATCAAAGGTCATATCAACAATCAATATTTTGAGTTTGTCATTCTTAACGAATATCAAAGCATCAATGCCGCACCTCTAGGACAACTCACTGTCAACAATCGATGCATGATGGTGGAGCAAAGCTTTCCTCTCCAACTGTTCATTAAAAGGCTCTGCTACAAGCTAGAAATGTTGCCCATGCAGAGAAATGTTGCCCATGCAGCTCTCTCCTAACTTTTGGTTTACCTTCTTAGGGATGTGGATTTTGTGGTAGCTTCTCTTCAGGCCTCCAGTTCAACTGGATGAGTTTTTGTACTGCTACTATGTCAGTCAATCTCTATCCAAGGGTTTTTATTATGTTGGAGCTTACCACCGGGTTAAAGATAAAGGCCCCCCCAATTATCCTAGATCTTCCTACTTCTAGCCATGATTGGAAAATATGCTTTTTATGCTTAAGGGAGTCTTCAACACCTATCCCTTCGATGGGCAGCTAGGTTATGACCAAAAAAAAATGGTCAATACTACATAGAGTATTACTATTAAGCTTCCCACACGAGACCGTCGACCTCCTCTTTCAGGACATTTCCCCTCCTCTTTTGTCTTTTTCTCTTAAGTCTTATTTTTTCTTTTATAGAGCTTGTGGAACATCCCACACTTTCGGCGACAAGACAAGTTAGGCTTATACAAATCACCAAGCTTCTATAAGAGGAGAGAAGGATAGAAGATCACCTCACAGAAGAGAATAAAAGGTTATCATGTGCTGTTATCGACCTCCCTGAGCCTTCCTAGGTTATCCTAGAGCAACTTCCCCAAAAGGCAAATGCAAAAGCTAGAAATTTTAACTTACTATTGAGTTATAAACTTTCATTTTCTTGCTAACTCTAGTTTTCTTTACAAACAAGTTGAATTTGAAACTCCTAGACTTAGGTCTCTACTAGTGGAACCTCAACTGGAGGTAAATCTTAGCCTAAAAGGACCGACTCGAAGAAAGACAAGAGTCTGTGTTCTAAGGAGAGTCGTCAATCCAATAAGTAGACGATTGACGAGAACATGATGACTCCAAAGCAACGAATAAGAAAGCCCTCATGATCGAGGTCATTATTTTGCTTACCCCTCCATCAAAAAAGCCTCTCAGCTTACTTCCTATGGGTCAAGTGCATGATCCAAATTTTATCATGGGCAATGTGTTTGAAGCCCAAATGGGAAATATGCTTAACCTCTCTCCTTTATTTAGGCTCGTCTTCTAAGCAATATACAAGTTCTTTTTCAATAACGACTAGTCTACCACGAAGAAGTGTCCTCTCCTTGTGTGCCATAGAGAGCAAATTCACAGTTAAGTCAAGGTAAGAGCACTACATAAGTGTGAGTTTTTCATTTTTTCCTTTTTCACCATTTTATATATATGTCGCCTCTTTTCACTTCTCTTTTCATTCAGGATCTCATGATGGCTTTAATCTCATATGGTGAGATTGAACAACTTATGAGCAACCCAAAAGGTCCTCACCAAGAGATTGAATCCTAGAGAGCTCGCCTTAAGGATAAGAAGATGGTGGTGGAGGATGCCAAAGACAAGGAGGCAAATGTCCAAGATCTTATTTGCTTTGAGCAAGTTCGAACGTCCAAGCTCTCTAAGCAAATCAATGACCTTAAAGTTAGGCTAAAAAGGAAAAAGGAGAAATTACTTAAAGCTAAGGAGAGCTTTAAAACTGCTACCTTTGATATGAAGAAGAAGAAGATGTAAGAGGACATTGCTAAAGTTGTCTCTATTGCAGTTGAAATGGTAGTTGAGAAATATCAAGCTTTCAAGGAGTTTGTAGAAACCCAAAAGGCTATCCTTATGTTAGTAGGCAAACAATTACAAAGTAGATTCATGTGATTCACCTCGACTAGGACTGTCTTTCCTATATTCCATGGATATTTTGACCCTAGTTAACGAGTCGACTATAGCAGAGAAAAAGGTTGAGGAAGAGAGTCCAACGGAGGGAAAGAAAGACCAGTAGATATTTTTTTAAGGCCTTTGGCCGCCTTTGTAATGTCTATATGGCCTTTGGCCCTTTTGAGCTTAATATATATCTTTTACGTGCATTTTCTTTAGTGAAGAGGTAGTAGACTTTATGTGTTTATGTGATGAAATGAATTTTTAATTTAATTGTGTTAAAACACTACACTTAGTAGACTTCTTTAATGTCTATGATTGCCTAGGATATCAAGGGGATAGACTACTATTTTAACCTTGCCTACCTTATGCCTACCATGTCAAATATTGAATCTTTGATTCAATTTTTGGCCTCTTTAATATAGTAGACATAAAAAAATAGAGGCAAAAATTAGAAAGTAGAATAAAGGAAAAAGCAAACAAAATTTGAAGATGAAATAACTACTTTAGCATTTTATTTATTATTTTGTAAACTTAAGGGAGACATATCAAAAGCAATTATTATAAATAATCATAATAGGGATTCAGATGTTCCACATTCTAAAGATCTTGATATGTCGACCTACCATCGATTCCAGTATATAAGTTCTAGGCCTGATAACATCCCAGACCTTTTAAGGACCTTCCTAATCTAGACCAAGAGGTCCTATATTCCTCAGCTTCCTCTTGGAGTTACACTTCTAAGGACCAATTCTTCTTTCTTTAACTTTCTTGTTATAGTATCTCGCCATTTTATGTAGATAAGCAGTAAGTTAAATCTGCAAATCAATTCTTTGCTCTTCAAGTAGGTTAAGCTCTACATTCATCAGCTACAAATTCATTCCTTCATCGAATCCAACAACAATCATCTCGACTGGTAAAACTGCCTCAGCCCCATAGGTTAAGAAGAACAGTGCCTCACTAGTGTTCATTCTATTTGTTGTTCTATATGCCCATAATACATTAGGAAGCTCTTTGACCACCTACCCTTTAGGTCATCAAGGCACTTCTTGAGCATATCCTTAATAATCTTATTAACTACTTTCACTTGACAATTTGATTGCGGGTATATTATGGCTGGGAAATTCTTATGGATGTGAAGATCATCATATAAATTTCTAGACTTTGTGTTATTGAACTGTTTTGCATTATTAGAGACAAGTGAATGTGGTACACCAAAGTAGTAGACAATGTTGGACCAAATAAACTTGTGCAGTTTGCTTCTGTAATGGTGGTAAAAGCTTTTGCCTTAGCTTATTTCTTGTAGTAGTCGACTGCCACTATGACGAACTTAAAACCTCCTAGTGTTGTGACAAATAGATCAATTATATCGATTCCCCAATTTGTAAATGGCCAGGGGTTAAGATCGACATTAGACTCTCTGGATGAAATTTTGGCACCATGGCATAATGCTGGCAAGTGTCACATCTTTGGCCGTATTTAATGGTATCCTTTTTTAAGGTCGACCAATAATACCCCTGTCTCAATGTTTTATGGGCCAAGGATTACCCTGTGAAGTGGTATACACATAGGTCTTCATGTATCTCCTTCAACACCTTCAATTCTTCATCCTTATCATGACAATAGAGAAGAGAAGCTGAATTACCTTGATGATTAAGCATACTGTCATGCAATAGGTATCTCATTGACCCATAGATAGTCCTCTTGGCCTCTACTGGGTTAGCAGGTAATTTTCTGTTTAGCAGGTACCCTGTAATCGGAGCCATACAGCTATCCTTTTGATTGATGGGCAATGTGTCTTCAATCTCTTCCTGTTGTATGGTCAAGACTTCCAAAATCAATACTAAGATCACTCCCAACAAGTCCTAGTCCTTTAATGTAGTAAGGCAAGCTAAGATGTTGACATTTTTGTTCTTTGCACAAGGTACCTACTTCACTTCATATGATTAAAACTTGGAAAGCTCTTCTTTCACCTTTCACAAATATTTGAACATTATCGTATCTTTGGGTTTATACTTATCCAAGATCTAATTTACAACAAGTTGGGAGTCACTATAAATCTCTAAAGTGTCTACAGCCTTAATCTTTCTAGCAATGCCTTATACTTAGCCTCATTGTTTGACGCCCTAAACTTGGACATTAATGCCACCCTAATTTTATGGTTTTTTGGGCTTACCAATATAACCTCTACTCCCAATTTATTCTTGTTTACTGAGCTACCAAAGTATAACTTCTATTTAGGTTGTTCCGCCTCGGCTTATACTTTAGTGCCCTTCAGTCGAGCTATAAACTCAGCAACAAAGTCAGCCAAAACCTGCCCTTTAATTGTCATTCAAGGCTTATACTCAATGTCATACTGGTTTAACTCAACCGACCATTTTAATAGCCAACCTAAAGTCTTTGGTTTCTATAATGCTTGCCTCATTAGGTAATTTGTTAAGACTACAATATTGTGCTATAAAAAAAAAACTTCCTTAACTTCCTTGTCAACATAATCAGGGCCAAGGCGAGCTTCTCCATTTTTGAATACCTTGTCTCTACATCAAGCAAATGCTTGCTTGTATAATGAACAGGCAATTAAGATTTCCTCTCTTCTCTGACTAGGACAGAGTTTGGTACCTGAGGTGAAATAGCTAAATCAATTTGTAGGGTCTCCCATGGTAGGGCTTTTGAAAGTAAAGAGGGTTTTGTAAGATACTCCTTTAGGCATTTGAACACCACATCATATTCCTCCGTCCACTCAAATAACTTCCTCTTTTTTAGGATATCAAAATACAGCACACATTTATTAGTTACACTTGAGATAAAGTGGTTCAATGCTGTTACATAACTTGTTAGCTTCGATACTTCTTTGGGCTTTTGTGGTGCCTCCATATCTGACAATGACTAGATTTTTGCTAGATTCGCACCTATGACTTGGCAGCTAACCATAAATCCCAAGAACTTTGATGACGCCACTACAAAAGCACACTTTAAAGGATTGAGCTTCATCATATATTTCCTTAAGATCTAGAACATCTCTCTAAGATATACAATGTGTAAGCTTACCTTTTTTGACTTTACCAGCATATCGTCGACATATACCTCCATTGTCTTTTTGATTTGCTTGACGAACATTTTGTTCACTAGGTAATGATATGTGGCTCCTACGTTCTTCAATCAACGGGCATGACGAGATAAGAACACAATCCCCTATCTGTGATAAAAGATGTATACTCTTGATATCGCAGGTGAATTTTGATCTAGTTGTAACCTAAGTAGGCGTCCATAAAGCTCCATAATTCATGCCCTTCGGTAGCGTCTACTAATTATTCTATATATGGGAGGGGGAAGCTATCCTTAGGACAAGCTTTATTTAAATTGCTGAAGTCGATACATGTTCACCACTTCCCATTTGGCTTGCAAATGAGCATTGGGTTTGAGATCCAATCGAGGTAAAGTGATTCCCTAATGAATCCATTTTTCTCCAATATATCAACCTCTTCACAAAGCTCTTCGTGCCTCTTTACGTCATTGGTCGTTGCTTTGTCTCTTTAGGAGAAAGCTTAGGTCAATGCTTAAGCAATGGTAGGTGACTTCCAGGTCAATCCCTATAATATCCTTGTGAGTCCAAGCAAAAATATCGATGCTCTTTCTTAAGAATTCCTTCAATTCCTCCACCTGCTTCTTGCTTAATACACTTGACAAATCTTTTTCATCCATTCTCACCTTTACAAGGTCCTCAGCTAGTTCTATCCCTATGATCTCTTCTTCCGGTCATGGATTATTGTCTACCAAAATCTGGCACACAGATAGTTTCTAATCATCATTTCAACCACCAAGGCATCATTCTGGGGAAAGTGGACTCTGTGTGCATCTTCCTTAGAGAAAGTTATCTTCGTTCCTTCAAACCTCTGCACCTTGGCAAGTCTCTACTTACTAACACGTTCATGCATCTCTACTTTGCATTTTCTCTCATCTCGTGGGCATAATTCTTCTAGGACCTCTTGGAGTATGGTCCACCAAAAATGGTATAAATCACCCCAATAGGAGCAATCGTGTCACTATCTTGGCAGTCATCATTATGTGTTCTTCCATCATTTCCATGATCATTTGGATGATCATTCCTCCTATCATTTTTCCTACCCTTTTCGGCTTTATACTATTGAAGCTGACCTTCTCTTACCAACCTCTCTATCTTGTCCTCAAGGTCTATGCATTCGGTTGTATAATGTTCCACGTTGCTGTGGAACTTACAATACTTGTTTTGGTTGCATTTATTTGGATTTAACCTCATTGGAGGGGATGTTGAAGATAAGGCTTATCACTAATCCAATAGTAAATATCATCTATTGGGGCTATGAGTTCATGATAGTTATCATACTTCTATTGGGTCAAGGTCTGCCGTCCTCTTACTTCTGTCGTTTGGTGTTATCTATGACAATAACCCGGTTTGGCTAGATTGAAGGTAAGTTGTAGACCAATGGCTTTAAACTGCTATAACCTTGAAGGTTTCCCCTCTTCTTCCTACCATTGTTTGACCCTTGACTGCTACCACTACTACTGCCTCCCATGGTTCACCTAGAAGCCCAGCTTTTCAATTCTTCCTGGTTGATAAATCCCTGGCTCTTTATAAGAATTCTTTGTATAACTTTGGACCCTTATGGTCGAGATCATCCTTGAAGGGAACGTTTATACGCATGCTACTCAGAGTTTCTGTAAGAGAAACGTCATCTAAGACTCCTCCCATTGTAGCCACCTCCTTCGTGTACCTGGCAAGCCAAGGCATCAAAGATTCATTCAGCCCTTGAGTTAAGAAGATGAGCTTTTCTTTAGATGTTGGCAGAGCCCTAACACCCACAAACTGTTTCAAAAAAGTAACTTTTAAATATTGGAAACAAGTGATGACCCTAGCTTTAAGGGTCCTGAACCACCGTCTGGCCAAACTTGCCAATGTTTGGCTAAATGCTTGATACATGGTCTCTTATGGGACTCTGTAAAGTTCCATATAAGACTCATATATCTAGATATGGTCATTCGGATCCATCAACCCCTTTGTATAAAGACATTTGTGAGGGTTTAAACTTTTCTAGAAGGCACACTTCCATGATTCCAAGAGCAAAGGGGTTGGTGTAAGTGCTTTCTCGCCATAATGAACATCGAGCTTTTCTTTCAAATTCCCCACTCTTCCCATTGAACATCTAACCTCTCTTGTAGGGAGTCTTAATGCTGCTTGCATCTACTGGTTCACCTATTGGGCTATTAGTTAAGGGTCAACCTATGGGTTGCATGATGGTTGGTCAATAAGTGGAAAATCTACCATGTTGGGGTCATTTCCTTCTAAAGCAACTCTCCTTGTATGCAACATATCCCTCAAATCTCCCCTACAAAGTTGGTCTCTTAGATCTCTACCATTTTGGGTGGAGGTTGTTTCCTGTTTGTTATCTCACTTTGGCAGTAATGGTGGGAAGCCTATATTTTGCCTTTGTTGGTTTCCTCCTTGGCTTAGGGCTTAAGTTACTCAAAGTCTCCTTTCACAGCTACCCATTAGGGACCTCCTACTAGCCACCCTCCTGGTTACAAGGGTTATCCCTTAGGTTTGTTAGGTATACACCTGCAGTGTTACCATTCTTGCCTTGTATTTCATCTACGACCACCCTGATCCTTTCAAGGATTCCACTCATTTGTTCAACCGTTTGCTCCAAAATAGCAATTCTTGAGGGTTGCCTACCTCGCCTTAATCCTCTATCTTCCCTAGCAACAGATGGGTTGTTGGAGGATCCCCTATGTGGTTGGTTCTTATGGCCACCATGATGATTGTGGGAAATGTTTCGATTCAAATGAGATAAATATGGCCCTTCCTCTAGCACCTATTATTGATAGTGAATTTGGATCAACAATTACTTCACGAATAATGCACAATGATTAACGCAAATAGGAAAAATAGAAGCGCGTAGAAAATAAAGAACATAAGGAATTATAATGGTTCACTTAATGTAAGCTATGTCCACTTTAAGATTTTCTTTTTATTTCTTATGAGAACACAAGTGTGAGAGGGCCGAAAAGTCCTTTCTCTAGGGTTTTCCACCCTTATTTATAGCTAAAATTTGTGTATAAAATAATTAGATAAAATTATAATAATTTAAATATAAATTAAGAATATCCCTTTCCTAATTTTATTCCCACTTTCCTCATATTTGACTTTTCATAATTGTTGTGAGGATCACGTTAACCCCAAATTTGGTGGAGATTCGATTTCCTATATTTCTAATTTAAATATGCACCTTTGGGTTCAGTAAACTTAGACATTTCCTCAGCTCAGCTTCCTAACTTTTTTGAGATATATCAACACTTAAGAAGCCCATGTCGACTCATCCTCCTATCGAGATGTCTTTTGGGGCTTGAGCCTTTATTGGGCTTTTCTCAATCTCGACACTGGGTAATAGGCCATTGAGATCACTCGCAACACAGTGTTACACACCCAACACATATAGGGGAGGATTCAAAATCCTAGTCAATCACACTGTAGGGTTTTGTGATTAACTACATCATCTAAAATAATTCCTATTCAAATAATTCTATTTAAATTAGAATTCAATTATTCAAGATAATTATCTACTCTAAATAATTATGAATAATTATATTTCATCCAAATTCAAATACAATTAGAATTTAAATTAATTATTCAAATACAAATAAATAATTATCACAAAATCCTAATAATAAAATTTGAATAAACATTATTATGAAATTAATTAATTAAAGAATCAATTCTAGAACTACCCTGCTTGTTGGCACCCATAGTCCAAAAGGACTAGGCCAAGTGCCACACTCAGTCCAACTAGACTGTTGGTGTGCATACTGACAAGCCCAATAACCTGTCTGGTGTAACCAATTGTATGATCTGTAGTAAATTGTTCTACACAACAAGCCATAGAATTCATGAGCCAGCATTGGACCCAATGAACATATATTTATCAAGCTCCAATAATAATAGATAAATTAATCCCCAACTTACTATCTGTTTAATAGTAACTTTGGTGTCATTTTACTAAAAGAACCAAAGTTGCACTCTCGATAATATGCCATATTAGGAGACTTTATAAATTAGTCTTGTCAATGACCTCGCATGCATATGTGTCCATCTGTTATCCATAATTGAATGAAGGCTTACTTTTGTTTTATCTTCAAATGATTTTATCTCAAAGTTCTATTATTTCACTTGTTTGGAAAATTCCATTTATTACAAACACAAATAGAAAATCATCTATTTCCACAAGTATTTGAATGACCAAGGCCTTGCTCTTTTCCAAATTCCCAAATAATGCTTTTGAGAGGATAACATTAACTCTTTATTAGAAATGTAACACCTATAATTTTTCATATTTTGTTAATGATAGACATTTAACGATGTTAAGTATTTTTCTTTATAAAATAATGTTATTGGCCATTTATTTGAGTATTATGATAGGTGACAATCGTGTGGAAATGATGTGCTCAAGGTGTTCATGTTACTTATAATGTATACATGTTAAATATTTAATAATTTATTTTTGGTATCATTAAAGTGGCACTTTGATAGCCGAATTTATTTTCCAGAATGGCATGCTAATAGATTTAATTGGCAGGCTGAACTCACAACTTTGGTAGGCCAAATTAAGCCATCGGCAGGCCAAAGGCTACTGACGGGAAAGCAACAAAAAAATTTCTAAAATTATGGCATTGATGACTAATTTAATTTGATTTAAAAATTATGAATAATAGGCATATTCTCATCTCTTTCCTTATCCAAATTAGGGAAGGTTTGATTTTTTAAAAAGATGATTTAAATTGTGATACTGTTTCCTACTTTGAAAAGATAAGATTTGGTAGTTGTAGCAAATCATTGTTTTTTTTCTTATTTTGCTCCATTCCCCACGTGTAAGCATCTTTTTCAAAAAAAAAATATTTTCTGATATTAAAGAGACCATTAGCCCATCTTATAATATCATTCACGTAAATTTTTCTCTCTTTCTCTCCCACTATATTGCTCTCTTTCTCTCTCTCTATAAATTCGCTCAAGCACCCACTCCTTTGTTCTCCACATTTTCTTCCCCTTCTCTCCCTTATTTTTCCTGCAAAGAATTGAATAAAATATTGGGTTTCTATTGGGTAAATTCAAGGAAAGTTTGAGAAGAATCATTTTGAGGTAAAAAATTCATTCCAGGCTTATTCTTGGAATTATATTTTCTCTATGTTCTAACTACCATAACTTTGTCTACGAATGTCCGTTTTTTGTGAAATTTTAGTATGATATTTATGTATGTGTTAATGAAACTCCTCAAAATTTCACTCCATTTGGATTTTTCTATGCTGAGACATTGAATATTTATTCTTTGCCACTCATGATCAGACCGTTGCTAATCGGTTAGGTTTTACAAAAATGTAGTCTATGTACGAGTAGCAAATGAATTGTGATTTAAATGAAATTTTACAAAAATATTAATACATATATTTGGTTATGATCTAGAAAATTTCATGGTGATTTGTTGAATATTTGATGAGTTCTTGAATTTTATTTAAGATAGGTCTTTATGCTTGTCTGATCAGTTAATTTTAGACTAGTTGCTTGTGTGACCTGTTTGTACAATCAAACGAATTTATTTGCTAGTGAAACTTTTTGTGGTACTGTATTTATATGTTAATCGATTGTCATAAAAATTTGAGGGTCAAAGTAATTTTATTTTAATTATCTGCAAATGATGAACATGTATTGCTCACTGCCTTATGTGTTTAAGGTTTATTTTGTCTCTGAATTCTAATACATGTTTTGAATTGTTTAAAATTTATTTGTAGCTAATTTTTGGAGATTTATAGTTTTAAGTGCCTATTATATGCAGAATTTTTATAAAACTATTTTAGGATATAGATAATTTATTTTATGAGCGTTTGTTAGGTCACTATTTTGTTGTTTCTGGCAGTTTTCGTGTTGTGTATTGTGTGACTTATTTTAGTTATCTAATGGAATTTTTATGGCTAAAGAAAAATTAGGGTAATTCATATATATGTTAATTATGTCCTTGCAAAATTTCATGCCTTAATTGTATATGAATTGTGAGTTATTGAATTATGAATACATAACGGTCAGGCAGGTATTTGTATTGCCGTTTTTGTATAAATATTTATAAGTTAGTAAGTTGTATTTATGCTCTTATAATTCTTGAGACGGAAGTATGAATAATGTCACATGGTTTTGGATGATTTTATGAGAATGAAATTTATTTTTATTTTTATATGGATGTATGACATGAACACACCAAGAAGTAAGCACATCGAGACCGCGGCGACGTCATCTAAGATAAGGTTTAAGAAAGCAAGTCAAGTAAGTGCATTCTCAACTGCAACATGATAAGGTTTATGAAAGGTTTGAAATTATGTTCATCATGATTTTTATGGTGATTTCTATGATGGTTTTATTTAATGTTTTATTATGAAAGTTTTTATGCACAAGAAGGTTTAATGCAAGCTTTGATGATGAGTTATTTCAAAATTAAACATATATATATATGTATATATGTATCACCTGAAAATTGTTGCACATTCTACGTTTATGTCTATGTTTATGATGTCGAGTGTTGAACTTGTCAAGTTTGGTTTGGGATTAGCTACCCTTCTCCTCTCATAGCAGCGCGCCTATGATGATGATAATGGTGCAATATTTAGGGCCCCAAAGATAAAATAAATGAAGTGTTAATATGGATAATGATAATGAAAGATATATTCTATATGAAACTATGCCAAGTGCACTATTATGTTAGTGATGATTATGATTATGATGTTTCGTAAAGGTGTTCATAAAATATTTTAAGTTATGAGATAGGAAAGTGTACTTACTAAGCTTTTGCTTACTTAGTTTATGGTCATGTTGCAGATAAAGGTAAAAGGACTATGGAATAGATGGAGGGCAAGGACGGATGTGAGCAAGGAACGATGAATTGAAACAGAAGAATGTCAAAATAGAAATTTTTCATTTTAAAAAAAAAAAGAGTTTCTGAACTATATTTTTATTTCTTTGCATGTTAAATTTCTACACTATTAAGTAAAAAGACTTGTTTTTACATTGTATTGATTTTGCAGAAGATCAGCCTGCCAATTACTTGTATCAACCTATCGATCTAAGTGTTTTAAAACCTCTATTTTGCAGTTCAGACAGACGGTCATGTTCGGCCTGTTGGTGTCCAAAGTTTGGCCTACTGAATTGTTTGAACAAATTTGAAAGTTTGTTTTAAATTTTATTTAAATTATGGTCTCATTGTTTTGGAATTGGTAAACTATTTAAAAAATATATTTGTGAGTAGTTTTAATATATGATTGTATATTTATAAATGTTATAAAAAATATACGTATGGATCTTGGGGATATGTTCATCAAATTATGTTTTTAAATTTAAATAGTTTATCTTAATTAACGATAACAAGGATGAATGTAACGACATCTGTGACATTCGTAAAGGGGCGTTATAGGCTTTGATATCAAAGCGAGTTTTCGTTTTCAATTCACATCGCCACCCATCAATTCAAGTCCTCCAAGTAAGTATATTTTAAGTTAGTTGTTATGGATGTAAGTTTGATGATAAGTATAAAATTTAATTGTATGATGATAAATGCCCTTATGCTTAGACCAATGAGAGACTGATGACGGTTAGTGCTAAATTACAAACGCAACTCGAAAAGCAAAGAAGGGAGATCAAGGAACTAAGACCTAATGGTCAAGGAGGTAAAAGACCAAGCAATGACATGCCACCTCTTCCTCCTCTTCTATGCTGAAGAGAAGAAGCCCCAGCTCCTGCACCAGAACCAAGACCCACCTACCAAGAATCATTGCTAGTAAGATGGAAAAGGGTTAAACCAACAGACTTTAAAAGTTCTAAGGATCCTTTGGTTGCTCAAGGATGGCTGAAGACAATTGAAGCCACTCTGAAACTCATGGGTTTCACTAATAATGAGAAAGTCCTTTGTGCTTCATACTGCCTCACCATGGAGGCCATAATTTGGTGGGATGAATCGAACAAAGTAGGAATGTAGACGAGATGACATGGGCTCATTTCGTTCATGAATTCAGTATGAAGTTCTTCCACATGAACATTACCTGGAAGCATTATGATGAGTTTGAGAACCTGTGCCAAGGAGACATGTCAGTTACCAATGTGGTGGCTAAATTTGACCACTTAGCAAGTCTTTTCCCAGGGATGGTAGCAATGACAGTGAAAGGGTCAGAAGATTGATCAGAGTCCTTAAGCCAGAGATTGCTACACAAAAATGAATAAGAGGTTGTCTTGAGGACCAAAAGAGCAAAATTCCATCTATCAAAGCTAAGAAGAAAGCAGCCTCAACCGGGTCAATTGGTGAATAATGGAAATGCTTAGAACCAACCTCAGGGCAGAAACAACAATAGCAACAACCAGAACTAGAGGAACAACAAGAGGAAGGGCAATTTCTAGAACCAGTAGGGCCAAGGTAATAAAAAGTAGAATGGTGGACTGTACAACATCAATAATAGGCAAATTCAACCATGCACCAAATGTGAGAGAAAACATCTAGGTGAATGTCATTTGGGGACAAACTAGTGTTTCATCTACGGAAGTGAAGACCACTTTGCCAAGAACTGCCCCAACCAGAATAATGTCCAAGCTCAGCAGAGAGCTCCTTATGCCTAACTCCATCAGATGCAAGCTACCTTAGAAGGACAGCTGATTAATTAGGGAAGACTTGAAGCCTCACCTACCAATGCCCGCATCTATGCAATGATGAAATGACAAGTGGCTGCTAAAGCCTCTAATGTTGTCATAGGTCAGCTCTCAAGTCTTTCTTTTGATGCACGTGCTCTTTTTAACACAAGTGTCATACATTCTTTTGTATCATCATTCTTTGCTAAGAAGTTAGGAGCACAATTAGAACCTATGAGACAGGGATTCACTACAACACTAAGGGAAGTGATGATGTTTAGGCATTATTTGCATGCAATTCCTCTATGGATTTTTGAAAAGGAACTCTTTATTGATGTTATTGTAATCGATACGTATGACTATGACATGATACTCGAGATGGATTTTCGAAGTAAGTATAATGCTTCCATCGAATGCCAAAAACAAAAGGTGATTTTTCATCCAGAAGGTGAACAAAAGTTCGTGTTAGTGGGCGAGTCCAAAAAGAAGCAGAACATGTTTTTGTCAACCATGAAAGCAAGGAAGTTTTAGTAAGCAGCTGCATAGGTTATTTGGCAAACATTATAAACAAAAGTCAAGAAGAGAAAGCAAAGATTGACGATGTTATGATAGTTTGAGAATTTCCAGAGGTATTTTCAGATGATCTATCAAGCCAACCTCTGGACAGAGATATCGAATTTGAGATCAAGCTCGCTCCAGGCCCAATTTCCAAGGCACCTTATAGAATGGCTCCAGCAGAATTAAAAGAGCTTCATTCTCAATTAAAGGAACTCCTTGATAAAGGCTTTATCTAACCTAGTCATTCACCATGGGGAGCACTAGTCTTATTTGTCAAGAAGAAGGATGGTTTTATAAGACTCAGTATCAACTATAGGGAGCTAAACAAGGTGAAAATCAAAAACAAGTACCCGTTGCCCCAAATTAATGAGTTATTTGATTAACTTAAGGGTGCATCTGTGTTTTTAAAGATTGATTTGTAGTCGAGATACCATCAATTGAAGATAAAAGAAGGAGACATCCCTAAGGTAGCCTTTAGATTAAGGTATGGTCACTACAAATTATGGTTATGCCTTTTGGTCTAACAAATGCACCTACAGCCTTCATGGACTTGATGAATCGGGTATTCAAGGATTTCCTTGATAAATTTATCATTGTGTTTATCAACAATCTTCTTATTTATTTGAAGAGTCGGGAAGAGCATGTCGAACATCTGAGGATAGTGTTGGAGACTCTAAAGAGACATGAGTTGTATGTAAAGTTCTCAAAGTGTGAGTTATGGCTAGACAGTGTATCTATCTTGGGCCATGTTGTATCAAAGGAAGGAATAATGGTGGATCTTGCGAAAGTTGAAGCTGCTCTCAACTGGAAACAACCAAAGAATGCAAGTGAGATAAGGAGCTTCTTGGGACTAGCTGGTTATTACAGAAAATTTGCGGAAGATTTCTCCAAGATAGTAGTGCCTCTCACAAATCTAACTCGTAAAGCAAAGAAGTTTGAATGGACGGATGCATGCAAGAAGAGTTTTTGAGAATTAAAGAAAAAGTTGACTACAGCTCCAATCTTGGCTATTCCTAAAGGGAACGATAGGTTTGTAATTTATAGTGATGCTTCTAAGATGGGCCTTGGTGCTGTATTAATACAAAATGATAGAGTGATCGCTTATGCTTCGAGACAGCTAAAAGACTATGAAAAGAATTATCCTACTCATGACCTTGAATTAGAGGCCATAGTTTTTGCAATGAAGATATGGAGACATTTCTTGTATGGAGTTTAATGTAAGATTTTTACTGATCATCAAAGTTTAAAGTACTTGTTCACACAAAAGGACCTGAATATGAGGCAGCAGGGATGGCTAGTGCTAGTGAAGGATTATGATTGTGAAATCCTTTATCATCCAGGAAAGGCTAATTGAGTAGCTTATGCTCTAAGTAGGAAGACTGATGCCATGTTAATGTCATTACAAGCAATGTCTCAGCCTTTTAGGAAGGAAATTCTAGACTTCAGTTTGGAAATTATAACAGGGCAGCTCTCAACACTAACACTTACTCTAATGCTATATGCAGAGATTCAGAGTAAGCAAGAAGACGATATAAGCCTCACGAGGATTAAGCATGAAATCAAGGCAGGAAAATGTGAAAAGTTTTATATTGTAGATGATGAAACTCTATATCTCAAGAACCGCTTATGTACTCTCAACGTTGATGGTTTAAGGGAAAGATTCTTAGTGAAAATTCACGATACTCCTTACTCAATTCATCCAGGTGCAACAAAGATGTACAATGATCTAAGGAACAATTTTTGGTGGTTTGGAATATGGAGTGACGTTGCAATGCACGTGAAGAAATGCTTGACAGGTCAACAAGTCAAAGTTGAACACCAAAGACCTGGAGATGATTTGCAGTCAATTCAGATACCGGAATGGAAATAGGAAGAGATTGCAATGGATTTCATTACCGGTTTGCCTAGGACTATGAATGGATTTGATGCTATTTGAGTTATTGTCGATCGACTGATGAAGATGGTGCATTTCATCCTCATTAAAATCACTTACTGTATGGAACGGTTAGCAAAACTCTATGTCAACGAAATAGTGCGACTTTATGGAATCCCTAAGTCTATCATTTTTTATCATGATAGTAGGTTGACATCCAAGTTCTAGAAAAGTGTACAGATTGCAATGGAAACTAAGTTGCATTTTAGCATGGCTTTTCATCCTCAGACTGATGGCCAGATGGAGAGGACGAATTTGATTTTGGAAGATAAGCTTCGGGCCTGTACCCTCGATTACAAGTCCAGCTCGTGTAAAATGTTATAATTAGTGGAATTCGCTTATAACAATAGCTACTAGGTGATGATTGGAATGGCACCTTATGAGGCACTATATGAGCAAAAATGTAGGTCGCCTATATGTTGGCATGAAGCTGGTGAACATAAGATGATGGAAAGCATTGACGGTGAAAAGACTGATTTTGTCAATGAAACTTCTGAGATGATAAAGTTCATAAGGAAAAGGATTAAGACTACTCAAAGTTGATAGAAGAGTTACGTTGATAAAAGAAGAAGGCCCTTAGAATTCATTGTAGGTGATTCTGTGTTCCTAAAGATTGCACCTATGAAAGGAGTTATGAGGTTTGAAAGGAAAGGCAAGTTGAGCTCAAGATTCATCGAACCATATGAAATCGTGAAGCAGGTAGGTAAAGTAGCTTATTAGTTGAGATTGCCATCAGAGATGTCATCTATTCATGATGTGTTCTATGTTTCAATGCTCAAGAAGTATGTCCTAGACCCTACACACGTGATTAAGCCACAAGTGATTGAAATATGAGAAGACCTTAGTTATGAAGAAAACCTAGTGAAAATTTTAGAGCAAAAGACTAAAATCTTGAGGAATAAAGAGATTCCTTTGGTTAAGGTGTTATGGTGAAATCACCAAGTGGAAGAAGCTACATGAGAATGTGAAGATGACATGAGGGTTAGATACCCGCAACTATTATGCATTTCAAGGACAAAACTCTCATAAGGTAAGGGGAATTGTAACACCCGTCATTTTTCATGTAACAATTAATGATAGACATTTAACAATGTTAAGTATTTTTCTTTATGAAATAGTGTTATTGGCCATTTATATAAGTATTATGGCAAGTGACAGTCACATAGAATTTATGTGCTCTAGGTGTTCATGTCACTTATGATATATGCATGATAAATATATATATTTTTTTTTTTTGGTATCTTTAAAGTGGCACTTTGATAGCCAAATTTATTTTCCAGAACAGCAAGTCAATGGATTTAATCAGCACGTTGAACTCACAACTTCAGCAAGAAGAATTAAGCCATCAGCAAGCTGAAGGCTATTGACGAGACATCAACAAAAAAAATTCCAAAATTGTGGCATTGATGACTAATTTAATTTGATTTGAAAATTTTGAATAATAGTTATATTCCTATCTCTTTCCTTATCCAAATTAGGGAAGGTTTGATTTTTTAAAAAGATGATTTAAATTGTAATAAGGTTTCCTATTTTGAAAAGATAAGATTTGGTAGTTATAGCAAATCATTGATTTTTTTTTCCTTATTTTGCTCCATTCCCCCACGTGTAAGCGTCTTTTTCAAAATAAAATATATATTTTTTGATATTGAAGAGACCATTAGCCCATCTTATAATATCATTCACGTAAATTTTTATCTCTCCCCCCCTCTATACTGCTCTCTTTCTCTCTCTCTAAAAATTCTCTCAAACACCCTCTCCTTCTTTCTTCATGTTTTCTTCCCCTTCTTTCCCTTATTTTTTCTGCAAAGAATTGAATGAAATATTGGGTTTTCTTTTGGGTAAATTCAAAGAAAGTTTGAGAAGAATCGTTTTGAGGTAAGAAATTCGTTCCAAGCTTATTCCTAAAATTATATTTTCTCTCTATTTTGGCTCTCATAACTTTCACTATGAATATCAGTTTGCTGCAAAATTTTAGTATAATATTTATGTATGTGTTATATGATATTCCTCAAAGTTTCATACCATTTGGATTTTTCTATGGTGAGATATTGAATTTTTATTCTCTACCACTCATAATCAGACTATTGTTGATTGGTTAAGTTTTACAAAAATGTAGTCTATGTACGAGGGGCAAACGAATTATGATTTGAATGAAATTTTACAAAAATATTCATGCATATGTTAGGTTATGATCTGGAAAATTTTGTGGTGATTTTATGAATATTTGATGAGTTCTTGAAGTTTTTTTAAGATAGGTCATTATGGCTATCTGATCAGTAAATTGTAGACTACTTGTTTGTGTGACATGTTTGTACAAACAAATGAATTTTTTTGCTAATTAACTTTTTGTGGTACTCTATATATATGTTACTAGGTTGTCATAAAAATTTTAGGGTCAAAGTAATTTTATTTTAATTATTTGCAAATGATGAACATGTATTACTCACTGCCTTATGTGTTTAAGGTTTATTTTGTCTCTGAATTCTAATACATGTTTTGAATTGTTTAAAATTTATTTGTAGCTAATTTTTGGATATTTATAGTTTTAAGTGCCTATTATATGCAAATTTTTTATAAAACTATTTTAGGATATAGATAATTTATTTTATGAGCATTTGTTAGGACTGGTCACTGTTTTGTTGTTTCTGGCAGTTTTTATGTTGTGTATTGTGTGACTTATTTTAGTTATCTAATGGAATTTTTATGCTAAAGAAAAATTAGGGTAATTCATATATATGTTAATTATGTCCTTGCAAAATTTCATGCCTTAATTGTATATGAATTGTGAGTTATTGAATTATGAATACATAACGGTCAGGCAGGTACTAGTTTTGCAGTTTTTGCATAAATATTTATAAGTTAGTAAGTGTATTTATGCTCTTGTAATTCTTGAGACGGAAGTATGAATAAGGTCATATGGTTTTGGATGATTTTATGAGAATGAAATTTATTTTTATTTTATATGGATGTATAACATGAACACACTAAGAAGTAAGCACATCGAGACCGCGGCGATGTCATCTAAGATAAGGTTTAAGAAAGCAAGTCAAGTAAGTGCATTCTCACCTGCAACATGATAAGGTTTATGAAAGGTTTGAAATTATGTTCATGATGATTTTTATGGTGATTTCTATGATGGCTTTATTTAATGTTTTATTGTGAAAGTTTTTATGCACAAGAAGGTTTAATGCATGTTTTGATGATGAGGTATTTCAAAATTATATATATATATATGTATGTATATATGTATCACCTAAATAAGTGTTGCACACCCTATATTTATGTCTATTTATGATGTCCAATGTTGAACTTGTCATGTTTGGTTTGGGATTAGCTACCCCTCTACTCTCATAACGGCGCGTATACAATGATGATAATGGTGCAACACTTGGGCCTCCAAAGATAAAATCAATGAAGTGTTAATATGGATAATGATAATGAAAGATGTGTTTTATATGAAACTGTACCAAATGCACTATTATGTTAGTGATGATTATGATTATGATGTTTCGTAAAGGTGTTCATAAAATATTTTAAGTTATGAGATAGGAAAGTGTACTTACTAAGCTTTTGCTTACTTAGTTTATGGTCATGCTGCAAATAAAGGTAAAAGAACTATGGAATAGGTGGAGGGCAAGGACAGGAGTGTGAGCAAGGAATGATGGATTGAAATGGAAGAATGCCAAGATAGAAATTTTTCATTTAAAAAAAAAAAAGAGTTTCCAAACTATGTTTTTATTTCTTTGCATGTTAAATTTCTACACTATTAAGTAAAAAGACTTGCTTTTACATTGTATTGATTTTGCAGAAGATCGGCTACCAATTACTCTATATCAACCTACCGATCTAAGCGTTTTAAAACCCTTGTTTTGCAGTGCCTCGAACAACCTGCCGGTGGTTGAAGTTTGGACTGTCGGTCATGTTCGACCTGCTGGTGTCTGGAGTTTGGCCTACCGAACTATTTGAACAGATTTTAAAGTTTGTCTTAAATTTTATTTAAATTATGGTCTCATTGTTTTGGAATTGGTAAACTATTTAAAAATTATATTTGTGAGTAGTTTTAATATATGTTTGTATATTTATAAATGTTAGAAAAAAAATATACGTATGGATCTTGGGGATATGTTCATCAAATTATGTTTTTAAATTTAAATAGTTTATCTTAATTAACGATAACAAGGATGAATGTAAAGACTTCTGTGACGTTCGTAAGGAGGCATTACAAGAAAGCTATGGATTCCGTGTTTGTAGATTGTGCTCTCATTGAATATTGATTGTATCTCTAACATGCCGACAATGGAGCCTTCGTTCGTCGAAACTCCCACCTTTGACATATCAAAAGATACAAGCTACAAACATAAAGTCATGAATCTACTTCACGATCACTATCATACACATAGATGATTGTTAAAGTGAATTGGTTTAAAATAAATGGAATTTTTATTAAATCAATTACGCTTTAGGTCTAATCTAGTGTGTGACCACCATTAGGTCTACCACACCAATGTCAATCTGCTGCAACAACCTAGATAAACTGTCTCCTTAATTAGACATAGATCTCTATTATAGTCTTGTCATGTATAAAATACTCAACTAAATAAATAGACTGCAGACTAGATAATTTAGGTTATTAATCTTGATTTTGTATCTATACCGTATATAAACTCCATATATGCTAGATCCCAAGATTTGGTTATAATAGTCTCGGACCACATGTTTGTTTAAATGTTCAATTATAAAAAAGTAAGCAATATGAGGATTATTATTAATTCATAAAATATTTGTATTATTATTTGTTTGTTTGTTTGTTTAATCCAAAATGTCTTTAATTACAAATAATATATTTGTTCCTTAGGGAAGTAATCCTAACAGGGAGAGGTCTGTGAGAATTTACAGTTTGTTGAATTTTTTATCTCTTTAAATTTAAGAAAATTTTTAATATGCCAATTTTTTTTTCCCACTAGTCTTGTTAAGTGTGTTTGGGAATTTTAGAGTTAAAATTGAATGTTGATTGAGAAGATATATGTATTTATATATAAAAAAAAAAAAGTGTAATCTAAAGGTATATATTTGATGTGATAAAATCAAAGGTATAATTTTTGAATAAATTTAAAATACAAAGTAAAAAAAAAAAGGTAAATAACTCTTATTTTTATCCACAGAGCTTCCCCCACCAAAAAGCCACAGCTAGCCCATGGAGCTCATTGTAACAGGTGATTGGCAACGAAAAAACACTCATTGAGCACTACAGAATTGTTTAAATGGCCGCCTTTATAAAACCCTCTTTACCAGCAGCCAAGAAAAATTTTCTTTTCTATAGTTGAAGCTTGTTCCACATCCTATCCTTGATACCGTTGAAAAGTTTTCTTTTCTTTCTTCGAACAAGAATCGGGAGGCCAAGATACTCGTCATGTGGGAAACTCGTTGCAAGCCCAAGTCTTCTTTTAATTTTATCTGCATCTCAGTCGGCACATTTGGACTAAATGTTATCACCGACTCAGAAAAATGGGTAGACTTTCCCGAGACCATCACATCGGAAAATGCATCACATAAGGGAGGAAAGACTTGAGTCTATTAACCAATGCTTTAGAGATAATCTTGTGAAGCACATTACATAGGCTAATGTGTCTAATTTCTCAACCCTCCTTGGCTTTTCAACTTTTGGAACAAGGACCTTAACACCTTAGTGTGACTTTACCACGTTAAGCACTCTACACCATACTTTATAACTTCATCACCTACAACCTCCCAATTTTGTTAAAAGAAGGTCGTATGATAGCCATCAGTGCCAAGAGCTTTGAAAGGCTGAGTATTAAATAGGGCCCCCTTGATCTCATCTCTAGAGAAAGGTTTATCAATTACCTCTACCATCTCATTGTTCACTTTGATAGGGACATTCAACAAAGTCTTGGTGCACTCCATCTTCCTTAATTTTTAGAACCAATAATTAAGTAAAATAATTGAATATAATAGTTCCTATCTATTCTTCATCATCAATTAAATCTCTAGTAGGATTTTCAACTCCTTTGATTTCATTCTTGTTGTTACGAATTGTGGCCTTGCCATGAAAGAATCCGGTGTTGCAATCTCCACTTTGATGCCAGTCGGATCAAGATTGCTACCTCCAAAACTCCTCTTACCAAAACACGAGGCGATCAATGTCAACTCCATCTTCCTAATCTCTTGTATGACACTAGGTTGGTTGGCATTACCATAAAGCTTAGCAAGCCTATCTCTCATCTTGTTGATCCATTTGGGAATATTTACAAACTTGTTTGATCCCCACCTTTTAATGGTATCTCCACTTCTAGCAAACCTCTTATTAACATTATCACATTTATCCCACACATCTCAAAGACGTTTCTTTTCCTCATCGTCTTTTAACCACAGTGGTTTAACCTTGAAGCTGCTCCTAACTCCCCTCCTCTTAGATGAGCATTTTTTAAGTTAAGACAACTTTATTCAGTCTATGGTCTGAATCCTAGAACTCACGATGCAAAATGCCAGCTCAAGGAAAAGTGCACTTCCAAAGATTTAGTGGCAAAAGCACTATTAAGTCTCTCTCATATGTTGTCAATGCCATCTTGCTTATTGCTCCATATAAAAACATTTCCCTCACATCCCAAATCTCTCAATCCACACTCATTAGCGACAATACAAAGTTGATTCATACTTCTCGGATACCTACCATCTCCTCCCAACTTTAGAGAAAATTCCACGATCTCGTCAAAATCACTTATGCACAGCCTTAGAGAATTCGACATGCTATTCACCTATTTTGCTTTTCTGATTAATAAATCACATTCTCCATGTGCATTGCAATTATTTTCTTCATGTAGGCTTGTCAATTAGAGCCACCCGGCCCACCCCATGTAGGCCAAAAGGAAAAACAGGCCAAGTCGAGGTAGCCCGATTGATGAAAAGGGAAGCCCAGCCTAGCCCAAAGCCCACATGAGCCTAAGGCCAAGCCCAGGCCATCCAAATTTTTATAAGAGAGTAAAAAAATGAGAAAATTATCTGATCGGGAAGTCCTAGTTTGGGCCTAAATCTCTAACACGACTTGGCCCAAGGCCTAGGTTGGGCCAAGCTAGGCCAAAAGAGATAGGCCACGAGCCAACCCTTTTGGCCTGGCCCAAATTGACACCTCTAGAATCATATGTGACTTGTCAGTGTAGGTCTCACTAAGAAATAAATCGTTTCTTGCACTCAGGGTATGCTATGGCTCTTTGACTCGCTCAGTCTGTATATCCATCAATAAGCCCTTGGAACCTCCATGTTTTTGTGATCCTTCAGCTCCTTTGCCTTGCTCAACTAGAAGTGAGATTTTAAAAACTCTTGGAACCAAGTCATCAACAACTATACTCCTTGCCCTTTTGTTGTCGATGTGTATCCGACCATGACTGAAGGTTTATGATCCTTTTCATTTGTTTGTTAGATCGTCACAATATTAGTTGCTCCCTAATTAGACACTTCTTATAAAGGAGAAAAGATTTATCTCTTGTTGCCTTATAGAATGTCCTATCCACAAAAAACCAAAAAAAAAAAAGAAAAATCTGGGACCTATTTATATTTGTGCTCTCCCTACAAGCATTTTCCACTAGATCCCAATTGGAGACAAGCGAACAACATAGCGGCCTTGTAATATCATGCTTGACTCGAATCCTCGTTTAGTTGCTAATACATCTCCTGGATTTATCTACATCAATCGATATGCAAACCCCTATTCACTCTCTTATTCGTTCTGCATTCCTCTAATCATACTTGAAGATGGAATGTTGTGGACTTGCACTCGGAAGTTGGTAAAGCAGTACTCATCTTCAGGCTTTCTCTATTATCTCTCTCAAATTCAAGCATTTTGTTCTCCACAACATTGGCGAATTATCACGCCTCGAAGTATGGGAGGTGACGTGACAGTTTAATTAAGTTAATTAAATAAAAATTTAGTTAAAATATGGGTTTAGGAATTAAGAAATTATTGATAAAAATGTGAATTTTTTAAAACCTTCTTAAAGCAAGCAAATATAATAATTAAACAATTAAAAATAACAAGATAAACAATAAAGGAATAACAATAGAAATAGGAGAAGAAACAAGAATAGGTCCCACTGACCCACATCTTGTGCACACACATAGTATTGACAATATTAAATTGCAACCATAGTCCAAAATAAATTAGAAAGTTAAGAATTGTACATGCCTTGAATTGTTTGTTCTACAACCTACCCAGATCTTCTACTAGTCGCAAGTCCGGTCAGCGAACTCTTCTCCGATCCTAAGCTGATATCCACCTAAGGGGTAAGATTTTAAAACAAATAAAAAGTAAGCAAAAGGCTCAGTAGGACTATAATTCGAAAATATTTAATTTTAAAGAAAATTTCATTATTCAAATAAATATATAGAAAACAAACTAGAACAAATAGATAATAAATAGATGAAAATTTAATAAAAGCTTTTCTTACCAAAACAGTTTAAATAGGTCAACCAGAAAAATACCATTTTCTTTTCCTAGGCAAACCATATATATTTCACCACCGTAGTGACCCAACTGGGTTTTAGGACCTGCCCCTAAAGTTGCGTACTACACGACCTGATCTCTGATATAGCATCATGCCCTACAATATATATATATATATATATATATCTTTCCATGATTATTAAAAATCTCTTTTTACCAAATATAATCATTTACATTCATTATGAGGTTTATTATGAAAACTACCTCAATCTACTGTTTGTAAAAACATTCAATAAAAATCCTCTTTCAATCAGTTATTGAAAACATTTGATAAAAATCCTTTTTAGGCCAAAATCATTTTAAAATCAGGTTACCAAAGAAAATAGGTAGAAGTCCTACCTCAATACTCATGTCGGTGTCCCACACCGTAATCCCGATCTGCTATACGTTAGCTCCACGGATCCACGCACAACCTTAAATGGAAACTAGGTTTATTAGTATCTAGCGTGAGATATTCTATGTTACTAAATCATCTCATGGTGTCCTAGTGCGCCATTTAAGTTTATAAAACTATTTTAGAAAGTCAGAATTTCAATCAGGGTTCAAAACGGTGAAAACGGATGAAAAATTACAAAATTTTCACCACGCTGGTCAGCCTGTCGGTCCCTGTTTCGAACGGCCGAATTGCACAGTTCGACCTGTCGAAAAATCAAGTCTAGTCGGCCGAACTTTTTTAGGTTCGGCCTGCCGATTATATGAATCCGGCCTGCTGAACATAAACTTCGGCCTACCGATCTAAAAAGGTTCCAGAATTTTCTAGGCATGGGATTTTACCTCCCAAACCCTGTCACGCCCTGGAGTACGGGAGGTGACGTGGTGGTTTAATTAAATTAATTAAGTAAAGATTTGGTTAAAAACAGAGTTTAAAATTCAAATTTATAATTAAAAGTGATAATTTGAAAAGTCATTTGAATAGAGTAAGTTAAAGAAATAAAATGAATCATCGTAATAATTAAACAAATAGAAATAACATTAAAATAATTAGTTATGGGGTGGAACGCGTATGAGTCCCACTGGCCCACATATTGTGCATACACATATAGTACTGACAATATTATGATATAACCACAGTCCAGAATAAAAGAAAAGTTAAATTCTTACATGCCTTGAATGGTAATTTAACCTACCAAATACTCCTACTGATCGTAAGTCCGGTCGGCGGACTCTTCTCCAATCCTGTGCTGATATCCACCTAGGGTTAAGATTTTAAAACAAATAGAAACGTGAGCGAAAGGCTCAGTAGGACTATATTTAGAAAATTATTTAACTTTAAAAGAAATTTCTTAAAATCAGATAAACATGTAGGAATGAATTGAAACCATCAACAAATAGATAATTAAATGAGAAATTCAATAAAATATAAACTCTCAAAAATAATTCAAATAAATCAACCAGAAAGAATACCGTTTTTCCTTTCCAGGGCAAACCATACATGACTCACCACCGTAGTGGCCCAGCTGGGTTTCGGGACCTGCCCCCAAGGTTGTTCACTACACAACCCGATCTCTGAGATGGCATCATGCCCTAAAATATATATACATAAGTATCTCTCTGATTCATAAAATCTCTTCTTTACCAGATATAATCATTCATATTCATTATGAAGTTTATTATAAAATCCATCTCAATCTACTGTTTCAAAAAACAGATAATAAAACTCCTTTATCAACAAGCCATTTGAATACATTTTTATAAAAAATTCTTTTTAGGCCAAAGCATTTTAAAATCAGCTACCAAAGAAAGGGGTAGAAGTCCTACCTCAATAGTTGTACCGGTGTCTCACACCGTAATCCCAATCCGCTATACGTTAGCTCTGTGGATCCACGCACAAATCCTAAATGCATAGTAACTTAGCTCATTAGCATCTAACCCGAGGTATCCTATGATACTAAATCATCTCATGGTGTCCTAGTGTGCCATTTAGGTTTATAAAATCATTGTACAAAGTTAAAATTTAAATCAGGGTTCAAAACAGTTAAAACGGATGAAAATCACAAAATTTTTCCTTGCTCGATCGGCCTGTCGGTTCCCCTGGTTCGGCCTGCCAAACTGCACAGTTCGGCCTGCCGGAGGAACAGGTTCGGTCGGCCAAACATCTCCAGGTTCGGCCTGCCGGTCGGATGAATCCGGCCCTACCGATCTGAGGAAATTCCAAAAATTTCCACGCACGGGTCTCGGCACTCCCGAATCCAAATCTTCAAATCTAACCTGTTTTCTCAATTCCCAGGCGGATAATCATCATAAACAATAGAAAATCATAATAGAACACTTTTTAATGGTTTAAAACAAGTTTTAAACAAGATTTTTGCAAAAAATCCAAAAATAGAGAAAATAGAGGAAAAATGAAAAATCTTGATTCTAATCCGTTTTTGATGAAATAAAGTTTACATTCTAGCTAATCTAAGTCCATCTAACTTAGATCGAAGCTTTTCTAGACTTAGAAACTCTTAAATTTCAAAATAGAAGAAAATTTAAAAAATATAAAAAGTTTTGAAATTTTGAAAACTAACCTTGAATCGAAGCTTGAAAATGTTGTTTTTGTTGTTGAATCTCGTTCCCGAGCCTTCAATCCACAATCCCGAAGCTTGAAAATGAATTTTGTTTAAAACTTTTAGAGAGAGGATGAGAGAGAGTGAGAGAATCCTAGAGAGACGAGAGAGAGAGAGAGGTGAGCGTGAGAAATGAAGAGAGAGAGAGAAAAAGTGAAATAAATAGAAGAAAGGAGAGAAAGGTAGTTGCATAAAGATGTGTGCAACTACACACTATTTTTTCAAAATCAAATTGCTTCATTGAAACTTAAATTAACAATTAAAAACAATTTAGAATAATTAAAAATAATTAAAAGAGTAAAATAACATAAGTTTTCCTTAATTTTCACAAAATAATCAATTCAAATTTAAATTACTCATTATGGCATACTAATCCACCATTTAACACTCTAATACCATTTAATTAACTTTGAGGTGTTACAAACCCAAATCTCAAATTTCAATCTGTTTTCTCAAATCTCAGGCATGAATAATAATCATAGTTGATAGAAAAATATAATTGATTACTTTTAATGCATTAAAACAAGATCTAAACAAAATTTTTTGAAAAAATCCAAAAATGGGAAAAAGTAGAGGAAAATGAAAATTTTTTATTTAAATCCGTTTTTGATCAAACAAAGTTTATATTCTAGTTATTCTAAGTTCCTTTAACCTAGATTGAAGGTTTTCTAGGCTTAGAAAAGCTTAGATTTCAAAATACCTAGAAATTTGAAAAATTGAAAAAGTTTTGAAGTTTCGAAACTAACATTGAATTCAAGCTTCGAATCGTGTTTTTGGTCACTAAATCTCGTTCCCGAGCCTTCAATCCACTAACTCAAAGCTTGGGTTTGATTTTTGCTTCAAAAATTTTGAGAGGAAATTAAGGGAGAGTGAGAAACCGAGAGAGAGAGTGAGAAAGAGAGAAACGGGCGAGAGAGAGAGGAGAGAGAGAGTGTGAGTGAGAGTGAGAAAGAGAGAGAGAGTGAGAATAAATAGAGGAAAAATGGACGGTTTTACTGTACGAAAACCGTGTGCCGCCCATAGTTTTGTAAAACAGACATTTTAACGAATTGTTTTATTTCAAAAGTTCAAAATAACAATTAAAATGATTGAGTAATTAAAAATCATTAAAATTATCGAAAACAACTTAAATCTGAAAACCTACAAAATGACCAAGTTAAGTTTAAAATATTCATTACGGCACACTAATTCACCATTTTATATATTAATAACATTTAATTAATTTTGAAACGTTACACGAATACATCCCTAATGCTCACCTCTTCAGAAACCTTCCACAAGCTGCTCATCCAATCGTAGAAAGTTCTCTTCTTCTGGGAACTCCTGGCGAAAGAAGAGTGGTTTTGACTGCTTCTTTGTGTTGCTCTACTAGCTCATCATAAACTCCATCACATCAACCTCATGTGCAGCAAGTGCCAAGGTCTTCCATTTTTCCACCTTTCCTTCTATTGTTCATGTATGGACCACAGAGGTCTAAAGTAAATACGATCGGTTAACACACAGAAGTCTAAGAGTTGTAGACTAAAAAAGAACGAGACCTTCATAAGAGGGGAAGGAATATAGCTTATTTATATCATCCTTTGTTTAATTTTTGATGTCTTAAATAAAATCTTGCTAACCATATTATATTATATCATTTAATAGACTCAAATAAAAAAAATAAAAAAATATAAAAATTAATTAAAAGACATTTCAAATTTTACAATGTCATCACATGGTCCGGTTGGATAGACACCTTCAGGATAACAAAATTAAACAAAGGATATAAATCCTCTTAACAATTTTTTTTTTAACATCAATGTCAAAAATGTTCAAACGTCATTTCACCATCTAAAACATTAAGTTCATAGTACTGATTTTTTTGCTGCGTAATATGTAAGCAGCTGGTCAAAATTTCTCAAACCCAACCATTATTGAAAACGGAAACAAGCAAACTGTAGTCTGTAAATATACTCATGTAATCTAACTATCAAAGAAGAAAGGGGTTAAAAACATCCGAAGATGAAGCAGTTGTGGGGTGGGGTGGGGGCGCTGCGAAAAAAGAATCTTACAATTTTCCACCTGCGTATTATTCACCACAAAAAAAAAAAAAAATTGCCTTCCATCTCCCCTAGATTTTTCTCTCATCAAATTGATTTCAAACAACCTACTAACTCAAAACCGCAGGCAAAAAGAGGAGACAGAAAGTACATGTAAATAATGTTCCCTTCAAAGACGCTAATTCAAAGGACATGCACAAAAAGGAAAATAACTAGAAACAAAAACTCTTTAGCCAGATTGATCCTCAGAAGCTTCTGAAGGAGGAGGCGAGTGTACCAAAGAAACAGCTTGTTTAGCTGAATCTTCCGATAGCCTTGTTTCCGAATTCTGACTTTTGTTGCTCAGTGGTTTTTGCACCACATCAAAAGATTTTGATGGTATGGAGTGAGAAGTCTCAGATGTCGGGGCTGTTGCAAAGCTTCTTTGATAACCTAGAAAAGTTGAATCAAGCAAAGCAGGAAGGCTCAGACTATAGTTAAAAGGATGTGTCACAACAGGGTGATCGAATTTGCAAGTTGGACCATATTTGCAGATTCCATACATACTGTAATATGAACATACAGTTTGCCCCTGCATGCATAGACAAGAAGAGAGTTCATCCATTACAAGAATAACATACAAAAAAGATCATTTATTGAATGGCAGTTACTGAATATGCACCATAAAAAAAACTTACAGGCCGTGATGGAAGTCCAAGTGGATTGGGTGCGGATTGGGCAATCCTTTCTTTTGGGTGGTGATACTTGCAATCCGTACCGTATTTGCAAAACCCAGTGCTCATAAAGTATCGGCATTCTGGTTGATCCGGCCTCTCAGGGAAACTTGGACTTGAATTTGCTAACAAATGCATTTGTCCGGTGGAACCCAACTCCCCAGGATTCCTAGAGTTGTACACAAGATTGGATCCAACAATACCAGCAGAAGACACAGGGCTCACGTTCCCCTAATTAGAAAATATAAGCATTGTCACGAAATAAATCAAATTGAAGGACCCATCCCCAGTTCTCAACACAAGGAACTAATAATCTGTCCCTTCTAATTGGAATTAAATTTTCGTGCCTGTACAAGTATTTCTATGTTATTCTTGAGGTTTGGCAAGAGGTAGAAAGCCTAAAAGACCACTTAGATAACAAGCCAGTTTGGGAGGGCCTCCTAAAAGCTACTTTTGGCTTTCTGAGTCCAAAAGCTGCTTTTAAAAGTGTTTGGATCATCTGTCAGAAGTACTTTTGCTCTCTAAAAGTGCTTCATACCAAAGCCATAAAGTATGGCTGCTCAAAAAAAAAAAAACTTCTACAAATAGACTTGAAACTTGTACCAATGTATTAGGAATACATTGTAAGCTTAAATATAACATTTTTGTAACTTTTAAAAAAATTTGAAACCATTTTAACCTATTAAAGCTCTTTTTAAAAATATGATTTCAAACGCTTACTGACAAACTACAGCTTTTACTTCTCTACTATTACTAAATAAAAACACAAGCACAAGCAATACCAAATGGGCCCAACAAATACTAGCCTCCAACCTTGTACTAAATCACCATTTAGTGGGAAACTCATAATTGAAATGGATATTTATATATGTTTGTACGTATGTATGTATGTATGCTCTAACATCAACTCCTTAAAACATACTGACGTGCCGTTTGAGTTGTCAATCTTTAATTAGCAGCTGTTTAAAAGATTGCCACATCAATTTAAAAACAAGAGATTGTATCTAACAGAAAAAATGACAGCTCACTATTCAATATATAGACATATAACAAAACACTTCTAGCTCATAGAGTTTCATATCCTGAAAGGAAACATAAACTGACACTCCAGTCCATCTCCCACGAAGACAATAAAAAAATGACGTGAAGGAAAAGAAACAAAAAATTTGGAAGGAACAGACACGTTGGACAGCAGAACAAAAAATAAATCTTGGACCGTCCACTGAATTTCTATGTCAACTATGGTTAATTTAATAAATTAACTAACATGCTTATATTAGACCTAAAAAAAAAAAAAAAAAAAAAAGGAAACCTGGCTGGTACAATGGGATATAGACTAGAAGAACAAGCCTAACAGCCTCACATTCAGCAAAAAAAGCCTAACCGCCTCATTACACTTGACAACACAATCTATCGAAACTTTACTTGATTTAGGAGTTCATATACTGACCAAGTAGGTGTTCCAGCCTCCAGTGGAGATAATGCCTTGAGAAGGAGGAACAACAACAGGCACATAAGGTGGTGGCTGCAGACCAGATACATAGGGAACTCTTGGAAAAGACCATGCGGGAAGTCCACCTGCATAAGGTAGATTTGAAGAAGGCAGCACAGCAGAGCCCGCAGATCCGAAAGCAGGAGGGGAAGCACCGGGAAATATGGTTCCAAGAGAAACAGGCTGGGGATGATGAAACTTGCATGCAGGTCCGAACTTGCATGATCCAGTTCGCATATAATGAGGACATGACTTCTCTTCCTAAGAAGAATCAGTTTCAAATTTTCAGGGAAAAAAAAAGGATCTGACACTATCATCACTTGCACATGTAATTGGCAGTTAAAGAATGACAGAAGGATGCCAATGACCTGGCGCATGGGAAGACCTAAGATGTTAAATGAAACCGGTCCAACACCGTGCCTGTCTCTTGGGTGATGAAATTTACAAGTTGACCCGTATTTGCAAGTCCCTGTCTTCAGAAAATACTGCAGGAAATTTTTTGAAAGTGAAAAACAACAATCTGGAGAGTACAATAGGCTAATCACTAGACAAACAGAATATATAAAAGATATATACATGCCAAACGAAAGGAACAATTATGGAAGATTTATGGCTTGACCTTGCTAAACAAAAAAAAATAATAATTAATAAAATTTTGCAATAGGAATTGAAGCGTGTATTATAAACTTAAGCACATATTGGAACACAATATTCTAGTGATGCAAAATACAGCAAGTCAACATCAAAAGAACAAAATTCAGTTGCTTTCTGTTGAAAATACTATGGCCATGATAGAATTCCAAGACAAAAAATAAAAAATAAAAAATAAAAAATAATGGCAGAACCTTGTGTTTCCATCACAACAACAAAAGATTACAAGGAACTATGACAATAACTGGTAATGAAACTGACAATCACAAGCCCCGAGGTGCCTTAGGAATTAGAAATTGTACATTAAACGTATACTATACAACATTGGTGAAAAACTAATGCTAGAGACGTTTCATTTCAAATTCGTAGTTATTGAAGATTCACACGATCACTGCAGCAAACTGCTGATTCTGTATTTCAAATGAGTTATTATGTTTCTCCATATTTGATTACTCAGAGTACAATCTCTATGCCTACATAAACCTTTACCGTATCAAGTAAACAACTTTATCCCACCAACAGACACTACCCAACTGTCTTTGATTAATTTTTCTCAAAAGTTGCAGATTAAATATATGAGCAAACGACTTCATAAGAAGAATCCAATAAGAAAGGGAGAATAATAGCTGCTTTTCTAAAAGCCTAAAAGACAAAAGTCTTACCCCACAGTCAGGTTGACCAATTCTTTCAGGAAGATCTCCATTGAACTGAGCACCCTACATGATCAATGCAACAAAACGTTTTCTTTTTTTATTATCATTTGAATTTCTTAAAGCGCAAGCGACGGTTAAGAACAAGCAAAAGAATGCATAGAGCAGAAACAACAAAAATAAATCTTTTATGCAAGATCTAAATCAGAATACAATTACAATGTACAAAGAAAGGTATTTTTTTCCCTTTCTTTGACAACATATATCTTAGTTACCTGTGAAGCATAAGCAGGGTGATTAAAACGACAATTATTTCCATATCCACACAAACCAGTCCTCAAATAATATATGCAGTCCGGTTCACCAGGTCGATCTGGAAGCAGGTTTGATTGAGCCACACCACCACCTTCCTGATTATCATTGATTTTCAACCGCCAAATTGCATCTACAATGCATAAAAGAAAAACACATTTCAAACGTTTTGATCACAGTTTTCAAAACCTCAGTCCATATGATATGAATCACAAAACTTTTCAACAAAGAAAATTAGATTAACTATGTTACCAACAACAACTAAAGCAGGGATCTTCATATATCTCCAAAACAAAAATTTACAGAAGGCATAGAAAACAAAACAAGAGTCTTTCACAAATACGCATTAAATCAACTGTCAAAAATGTTCACCAACATGTCACCAAAGCTCAAAAAGAACCCACTTTCAGACCAATCCCATAATGATCAACCCAAAATTATATGCAAAAAACAAGCCTTTTCATAAGCCCCAATATGCATTGCATCTACCACCAAAATTCCTCAAAAAAATTAAAAAAAAATCAAAGTGAACAGGAAGCCAAAAAGCATAAATTTTTAACAATTCAATGATTCCCAACTCAGAGCACATACACACGTTGCAGTCTTGTCAAAATTTAAACATGAAAACACCATGATCACCACATTTTAGAGCCACCACAATATCAAACATAATCCATAAAAAAACCATCGTCAGATCTCTAATATTCCCAAAAGGGTATGTTAAAAAATATGCTACCTTCAATGTTACAATCGGATTGATTTGGAACAGCATTTTTGTGAGTTTGCTGAGTATCTGGCATCGGTAGCAACAGAGAAGAGGACCTCTTTTTTTTTTTTTTTTCAGTCTCAGCAATCAAACCCAGAAAAGTTCTCGAATCTTTCAGGCAAATCAGAGCAAAGCACTCTCAGTCTCTCTCGGAAAAGAAAATTCCCCAGTAAAGGGTGTGATCACAGACCAAAGATATGAATGCAACTGAAGGAAAAAAGGAGAAAAAAAGTAAATGGAAATAATATATACGGGAAAAAATTAAAAGAAGAATAATTGACCAGAGCGAGATAATTCTACAGAAACAATGTTAAATCCCAAAAAAAAAAAAAAAAAAAAAAAAAAGCACAAGTAGGTATTTCTTATTCGATATTTAGAAAAAGAAAAAGAAAAGGAAAAAAATTCTTTGAAGATTTTTCCGATTTATAAGGTTTTTTTTTTTTTGGGGGAAAAGCTTTTGAATGTGAATGAACCCGAGAATATGTTAAAAGTTCTCTTGCGCTCGTGTACGAACAATAATTTAATTGACGATATAAAATTACCATGTTACGCCACGTGGCGGCTGGTAACCAGGGTCGTGATTTTGATGTATTAAAAAAAAAGACTTTGATGATATTTTTTTATAGGAAGTTTGATGACTTTTTTTTGGAACTTAAATTTGATGACTTTTCATTTTAAAAAAAAATTGTTTTGACGACTTTTTGATTTAGCACGAAGCGAGCATAAATATTTTCTTTGCTCAACAAAAAGTGCGTCAAGATTTTTTTTTTTTTTTTGAAATGACGTCAAGGTATTTTCAGTATTAATTTATTCTTCTTTTTTTTTTTTAGAGGAAGTTCTAATGTATTCTTTGCTTAAACTATTTCTTTCGTACAATCGCCTACCAAAAAGTGTTATGTGCAATCCTTCTGCAACGTTCGATGTTGATCAACGGTGGAAAATAGACACTCTTTTGGTAAGCCCCAACCAAACGACTTCGGGGTTTCGTTTACCGTGGCGGAAAGGGGAAAAGAAAAAGTGTTGCCGTAATGGTAATTTTACAAATTATTTCCACAAAAAATAATTTTATTTTTCTAGGTTTATGAAATAAAAAACACTTCCTCACCGTCAAATTGGGATGACGGTGGCGACCTATTCACCACTCAGATATGGGGTTTTGATGTGGACGCACATGAAGTTTCCTAGTGGCCCCACACGTGAAAAGTACCAAATGACGAAAATGTCCTTCCAGAGAAAGGAGGAACCTTTTAAAAACTCATCTCAAAGGCGTGTATCTTACAATATTATACCCTTTTCAAATTTTTGTTGATTTTTTTATTTTCTAGTATTTGGTTTGGCTTATTAAATTTGGAGAGAGAAACGTGAAAAATCGTCGCCGTCGAAGGGCGCGAAAGAGATTTCGGGCTGAACTAAAGATGGGGTTGGTGGGCCCCTTGCGTTGTGATGAGATTTAGACCTTTGGATTGTGATATTCCAAGGCACTGTGTGGCTCCCACTGCACACAGGAAGGAACAAAGAAAAAGAGCTTTGTCTTGAGTTCGCAACGCTGAGTGTGGAGAAGCAGTGGGGCCCACCTCGAGAGAAAGGTTTACAGTTCATTTGAGAACGTGGCTGTTATTTGAATGTAAAATCTACCCTTGTTTGGTTTGATGATTTGGATTGTATTAATTTAAACTTTTTTAATATGAATAGAAAAATAAGAATTAAATAGTATTAAAATATTAATTTAAACAGAATATTTAATGCGAATTTATATTTAGATTACTATTGATAACTCTAGTTTTGATGTATAGAAAATTATTTAATTCAAGAATAAATATTAAATATGTAAAAAGAAGTTATTTAATAAAAAAAAATAGTATATAATAGTGAAATTATAAATACAAATATATGGGAGTGAAATTACTGTTTAATATAGTTTCGAAATGTTAAAATAGAGGGAGCTTTGAGACTTAAATTGGGCAATTCAGTCCAGTTTAAATTGTCAATTTAATTTGAATTAAATGTTTTACCAAATACCAACTCAAACCGTTCTGGTCATTCGAATTGCGTCAAACTAGACTAAATTAGTGAAACAAACATGCCTATAGCAATTCAAATTTTTTAAGGGATATAATTAGATTGAATTAGGGCTTGTTTGAGACAGCTTGTGCTTTTGTTTTTAAATAGTGGAAGAAAAAATGCGTAAGCATAAGTTTTTTAGTTAGTGTTTGGATAATGTATTAAAAATGCTTTTTTTATTCAAAAAAGCTTTTGAATTTATTGTATTAAAATAGTCAAAAGCTCTTATTGGTATAAAAAGTAGTGCAATTTAAGGATATTGATGGAATAATTTACTTGTTATTTTTAAATAAAAGGTCAAAATGTAAATAAAAAGCTTTTTTATTTTAAGTACTTTTTTTTTATAAGCATCAAATGGTTGACTTCTCCCAAAAGTGGTTATAGAAGTTAAAAACACTTTTCACAGGGGCTCGGGTCTAAGTGTAAGTCAAAGTAACCTCAAATATAAAGTTGTCCAAGTAATAAAATTGGGTGAATCCATTCTTACAGGGAAAAGGTATCACGAAGGTCTAATATATCAGTTATATTATTTTTAGCTAAAAAATTTAAGGATTAAAGTTAATTATTTACAATTTATTTACAACATTTACACATTTTTTTACTTTTTCTATTTTTAGATTTTTTCTATGATTTTTGGAATTTCAACGACAAGAAATATAACTTAAATTAGAATGGTAAATAGAACTTTAATAATAAGTGTAAATTAACTTAGAAGAAAGAACAATTTTAACAACGTTGAGGATTAAAGGTTCTATTTTGATAATTAACTTAAATAGGTTTTAGTTTTTCTAAAATTATTTATTGAAATGGTAAGTATGCAATATGTTATTTTTTGTCTACAATAAATCAAGAGTTACCAAGCATTCAATGTGCCAATTCATATTTATAATGTATCAAAAACTCATTTTTAACAAATAAGTATGATTTTAAAATTAACTAATTAAAATTTCAAACAAAATTACAATTAAGTATTTACCATGTCATTCTCTCTCTAAGAATAATCAAAGTGTTCTTAAGCATTACCCGTTCCAGCCTATGTCTACAATAAATTAAAACTTAATTTTGTAAGAATTTTAGCTACGTTAATACAAAATTCATAAATTTTCTAAAATGATTTTGACATTATAACAACTTAGAAAACAAATGAAAAACTAAAAATATTTACCTTAATTTTGTAAGAATTTTCCCTCTCTCCTTAGAAAAAGGAAATTCAGAAAGACATATTGAACGTAAAAATACATATAATTTTACTAAGCATAACTAGTTTACAATATAAACTTAAAACTATTTTATAAAACAAAAACTTAAACTAGAAACTGAGAAAACAAAAACTAAACTTGGACTAGATTTTTACAAGAGGAAAGAAATTTCTCACAAGGAGGAGTGAGTTTTATAAGGCATGGAGGGGTTGGAAAACAGTATATAGCAAAAATTTAAAAATTTAAAATCAAAGTATTTTCTAAAACACAAGTTTGACATACTAAATACATAAATTAATGACAAATCTTACAAACCACTTTTGTGAACCGAAGAGCAGCAAGAATCCGCATAGAAAAGAACCTTGCAGAAAACCTCAACCAACTAGTCTTCTTTGCTATTCTCTATCTATGATCGAAGTGTGGGTGGTCATATGTTATATAGCTTTTCCTCTAGTGACTCTGCTTCCAACCACTTGAGAAAACCTAAAGCTAGGGTTCTTGATATTGAAGAATACTTTCAAGGAATTTTAGAGTTTCTCTCACTAGAGTACTCACTCTATGCTTCTCCAATAATTTAAATAACAAATAAAACTCACCCTCTATTAATAGTGGTCGAATTTAGAGTTAAGCTTTATCAGCTAAGGCCGCAAAATTGGAGTTTGGATTAACTTCTGATGAAAAGCGTGTAAAAAATATGTATACTGATTATCATAGGTTTGGCAAGCCGATCTAAGAGATCATCTTGCCGAACTTACTCCAACGGCATGCCGAACTTTTCCACCGGCTTGCCGTGTAAGACATGTATGCCCTAATGGAGTAAAAATGTAATGAGTTTTTGGAGACATTTTTATCAATAAAGAATTTATTATTTATATATACCAAATATTGTCCTCTTTATGTTCATATTTGTTGAATGTATGATAAGCAAACAATAGTCTGAGACTATCGATCTAAACCTTTAAGAATTGGGCATATGATGGACAGATTATGCGGAAGACACGATTCTTAAGGTGACGGTCTAAATCATAAGATCCGCAATTGAGGGAATAAAGTTGGGTGCTTTATTCATGTAAAGATTGTTATGTTGTCTATATCCCTATTGGGAGATGGTTTGTCTTGACCATCGGAGGTGGATTCCATGAATAAAAACATTGGCACGTTGTTATAGGTGACGATGTGTTGGATCGGGACATAAAGTGAATTGATTTGGATTAATAATTCTGTCTTGACAAATCGATTCACTTTAGACAATCATTTGTATTGCATCTTAATCCTGAGATGACTAGTGGGCCCGTTGTCTTGACTTGTGTCTTTTGATGTGCCAAAGGGTGACACCCACATCT
>CAMOHE010041989.1:0-20736 GCA_946598075.1 Artocarpus hirsutus
CTCTAGACATCCATTTCATAGCAACATACAAGTCTACATTGTAGTATATACCCTAACGTATATATACACACATTCTACACCTACCATTTTATACTATAGGTGGGAAGGGTACTTACTTGCTTTTGAGTACTGTAAACTCAACTTCAGTCTCCTTTCTCCTAGACTCCTAGGATCCTGTTGGCCAATTACAAAACCGTTAGCCAATTTTAATACGTTTCATTTCAAAACGTTTGTTACTTAATTATTTGAGTTGTATAACTATGCATAACTCTGCAAATACTAGTTTCCTTATTTCTTTCTAATTCTACCCTATCGTCACTTACGAAGGGTGTGAATCTTTCTAATCACCATCTAAGACCCTCTTAGAGCTATTCGGTTAAAAATGACGATTTTGCCCTTCGTGCCTTACTAACTGATCTGAGCTCGATTTCATTCTTTAACAAAAACAGCCACATATTAACTTAAAAATAATATCCTAGTGGCTTGTATCACTTTATTTCATTCTTATACCCCTTTTTCATAAAACTTTATGGTTTAGTCCCTAAACCGAACATTTTGACAATTTTGCCCCTCGGGGCTAAAATTTTTCTCTTTACACCAAAATTTTCTGTTTTTCATAAGAAACATTTTTGCTTGAAGTACCATACCTCAAATCATTTTGAAAAATGATATTTTTTCCATTTTAACACTTTTTCACTTTTAACAGTTTCTTGAAAATTCAAAAACTCACAAACGGTTGAGTTTTTCGACAAACCGTCAGTGATGTCAAATAGCTTCATCGAGATCTACAACTTTCGTGTTTTAACTTTTTCTAAAATCTCACTATACAGGGGTGTTTGTGCCTATTTTTCAAATATGTCGAGAAAAGAAGTTTTCTTTCAATTTAGTCCCTAAGACGTTTTTGTCAAAATCCTTTTCAAAATTTCAAATCTACCCCTGTAGGGACCATTCCATGCCTAACTCAGGTCATTCTTATGCTCAAACTCATTTTTATAAAATTTAACCTTAAAATTACAAAAATATTATTTTATGCAAAAATTACCTTTTTGCACCATAAATCAAAATTTCACAATTAAAGCATGCCATTCATCACCTTCCCATGAAATTCCATCAAACATAAGCTCAAAAACTCATATGGGTTTGAGACAATAAAAATCCATACAAAATTCATTAAATTTCAAAACTTTAAAACTCAAAACTTACCAAAACAAACTCCTTTTGATTTCTAGCCTTGAAATTCCTTTTGAACTGCCTTCTAAGCCTCCTTTTCATGCAAAAATAGCATTGGTTAATATTCTTTCTTCAACCCATGAAAAATCCTTCAAAAACTCATTAAAAAGTTTAGAATTTCACCTTAAAGCTTGTGAAAATCCTTGTGCTTGCTTCTAAAAATTGTTTTAGGGTTATTTTTACAAAGTTTGGGGTTGAGAAATTTTTTTTGAAGGTCTCAACAATGGCTGCCAAACTTGGGAGGAGAAGAAATAGAAAAAAATTTGTGATAACTAAGCCTTAAATGCATCCTTATCCACTGGGTGACTCATGGTCACCCACTTGATTACCCCTTAGGTGTCCTCATGTTATTGGGCCACATTTCTAGCCTTGGTGGCCCAATCAAATCCGATTGAGTGTCCACTTTGTTGGGCCCAAGATTCACACAATGTAATTTTTTCATCACGCAGTATTTTTCTTATATTACCATGGTCAAATCAGTGTATTTCCTATCCTTAGACTACATAAAAATATTTAACTTACTTTTCGTTCAATTTTAGAGGCCAATCATAACATTTTTCGCTTCTACGTTTTCACTTAGCAGTATTCTTATACTACTCTGGCCTCCATTCTACCTCAAGTTAGGGTTTGGACAACCTCTGTGTCCTATTTACATTCTAATCATCCATTCGTTTATACCACAATTTTACAATTAATTGTGATATAAAATTCATTTTATGGGTATTATTTACAAATTTCTGATAATTCAACTCATAAAATCTGTATTCTACCATACCCAACATTTCATCACATTTGCCATAAAATTTGCAAACAATGCCGTTTATTCATACTTTATCGTAATTTTACAAAAATTACAAATTAGGTTTTATTAATGAAATTTTCTCGGTCATTACAATCTACCCCCTTAAGAATTTTCGTCCTCGAAAATCAAAACAATTCGGGGTAGCTTTTCCTCATTTCATCCTCTCATTCCCATATTGCCTCTTCTACTTGCTGGTTGTGCCATAAGACTTTGACGAGAGGTATCTTCTTGTTCCTTAGTTCTTTCTCTTCTTGTGCTAGTGTTTGAACTGGTTTCTCTTCATAGGACAGGTTCTCCTGCACATCAATTTCCTCCGGCTACAGAACATGCGAAGGATCCGGTACGTACTTCTTTAGCATGGACACATGGAATACATTATGTACCGATGCTAGATCAGAGGGTAGGGCCAACTTATAAGCTACATTGCCTACTTGTTCTAAGATTTCAAATGGTCCAATGTATCTTGGGCCAAGCTTTCCTTTCTTTCCAAACCTAATTACTCCTTTCATTGGTGATACCTTTAAGAAGACCAAATCCCCTACTTGGAATTTCAAGGGTCTTCGTCGTCGATCTGCGTAACTTTTCTGACTACTAAAGGCAGTTTTCATTCGTTGACGGATTAATTTCACATCCTCCGTCGTCCTTTGCACGAAATCTATAGTTGATAATGTCTTTTCTCCTGTTTCATACCAATGTAATGGCGATCTACATTTTCTTCCATAAAGAGCTTCATAAGGAGCCATTCCTATGGAAGCTTGGTAACTATTATTGTAGGCGAATTCAATCAACGGAAGCTTTTTGTCCCATCCTCCTTTGAAGTCTAGCACACAGGCTCTTAACGTATCTTCCAGAGTCTGAATGGTCCTTTCAGATTGACCATCTGTTTGAGGGTGAAAAGCTGTGCTAAAAGTCAGCTTTGTTCCCATTGCTTGGTGTACGCTCCTCTAGAATTTAGAAGTAAACCGACCATCTCGATCAAAAATGATGGATTTTGGGACTCCATGAAATCTAACTATTTGGGATAAATATAGCTAGTCTTTCCACAGAACTGCTGAGTTTGATGGGTAAGAAGTGAGCTGATTCGTCAATCTATCAACGATTACCCATATAGCGTCGTGTCCACCTATGGTTCTAGGTAGTCCGGTCACCAGATCCATAGTTATCTGGTCCCATTTCCATTCTGGAATTTCAATCTTCTGTAATTCACTAGCCGACCGTTGATGCTTGGCTTTCACCTTTTGGCACGTAAGGCATTTAGCGACAAATTGTGCAACGTCATTCTTCATTCCGTGCCACCAATAACGCTCCTTTAAATCTTGATACATCTTAGTAGCTCCTAGATGAGCCGCGTACGGTGCTTTATGAGCTTTTTTCAGTACTTGCTTCTTTAATCCTTCATCTTTGGGAATCCAGATTCTGCCTTTATAATGGAGGATACCATCTTTCAAGATGCTAAACTCTATTTCTTGGTCCTCAAGAACCTTATTCCGGGCTTTGAGTAGCGACGGATTTGCTTCTTGTCACTCCTTTAAGTTCTCCAAGATAGTGGGTTGAAAAGACAAATTGGCTAATCCTTTAGTGACTAGCTCTATTCCTACTTCCATTAAGTCCTTCTGAAGAGGTCTTGGTATTAATTGCATCATCGCAAGTGAAGACATTGTTCTACGACTAAGGGCATCGGCTACTTGGTTAGCCCTTCCTGGGTGATACAGAATTTCACAGTTGTAGTCTTTGACTAATTCTAGCCACCTTCATTGCCTCATGTTGAGTTCCTTCTGCGTGAAGATATACTTTCAACTCTGATGGTCTATATAAATTTTGCACTTAGCTCCCTACACGTAGTGACGCCATATCTTCAATGCAAATACAACCGCTGCCAACTCTAAGTCATGCGTCGGGTAATTCCTTTCATGATCTTTTAGTTGTCGGGATGCATATGCAATCACCTTTCCATTTTCAATCAATACGGCTCCCAGTCTCGTTTTCTATGCATCGTTGTAGATCACAAAATTTCCTAAGTCTGGATCAGGTATTGTCAGCACTGGAGCACTTGTAAGTCGCTTTTTTAGCTCCTTGAAACTTTCCTCACACTTCTTAGTCCATTCATACTTTATTGCTTTTCGTGTAAGTGCAGTTAGGGGTGCTACAAGCTAGGAAAATCCTTCTACAAAACATCGATAGTAGCCTGCTAAACCAAGAAAACTTTTGATTTTGGTTACGCTTTTCGGTGTAGGCCACTTATTCACTGCTTCCACTTTGGAAGGATCGATCGATATTCCATCCCGTGTCACCATGTGTCCGAGGAAATGAACCTTTTCCAATCAAAACTCACATTTTGAAAATTTGGCATATAGTTGATGCTCTCTTAACAATTGCAATGCAATCCTTAAGTGCTCCTTATGTTCCTCCGGTGTTCTAGAATATATGAGAATATCGTCGATGAAAATGATAACGAATTTACAGAGATATTTCTTTAAAATTCGGTTCATGAGATCCATGAAAGCTGCCGGGGTATTGGTTAGTCCAAATGGCATGACGCAGAACTCGTAATGTCCATAACATGTTTGGAACGCCGTCTTCACTATATCTTCTTCTTTGACTCGACGTTGATGATATCTTGAATGTAGATCAATCTTTGAAAATACGGACGCTCCTTTCAGTTGATCAAACAAATTGTCGATCCTTGGGAGTAGATACTTGTTCTTGATCGTGACCTTGTTTAATTCCTTGTAATCAATACACATACGTAATGTTCCATCCTTCTTCTTGACAAATAGAACAGGCGCCCCCATGGGGAATGACTTGGTCGAATGAAACCCTTGTCTAATAACTCCTTCAGTTGTGCCTGAAGTTCCTTGAGTTCCCCTGGAGCCATTCAAAATGGTGCCTTCGAGCTCGGGGTTGTGCTGGGCGTCAATTAGATCTCAAATAAAATTTCCCGTTCTAGTGGCAAACCTGGCAAGTCGTTAGAAAATACATCAATGAATTATTTTACAATGGGGACCTTCTTTGGTCCTAATTGAGCCTCTTGATTTTTCCTTATCAAATTCACCAGATAACCAGTGCATCCGCTTTCCAGCATCTTCCTTGCCTTCAACACTGAAATCATCGCTTTAGGAGCTTTGGGAATCTTCCCAAAATACACAAACTTGTCACTTCTGGAGGGTTGAAACGTAACCTTACGGTGTCGACAATTGATCTTGGCCGTGTATTTCCCAAGGAAATCCATTCCTAGGATGACATTGTAATCTTGTATATCGATTATTATCAAATCAATATACAATTCCCTTCCACAAATGATTATCGGTACATGATGTAACCAATAATCAGCACTTAATACCTCCCTAGAGGGTAGTGCAACTCTAAAAGTTTGCTTTATCCTATCTCCTTCAATTCTTATTCATTTTGCAAACTTAAATGATGCAAACGAATGTGTTGCTCTGGAATCAAACAAAACATATGCATTAGTGTTGGCAACAGAAAACTGACCTGTCACCACCGATGAGGTTCCCACATCCTCTTCCTTCTTCATGTAGGCATAAATTTGCCCACTCAGTTCTGGAGCTTCTAATCACCCTTGACTAACATTGGGGCCTTCAATCTGGGCCTGAACTTGGACCACATGCAACTAATTTCCCTGAGGTCATTGCTGAGCCTGATTAACTTGACTTTGAGGATTTGAAAAACAATTTCTTGCATAATGCCCTTCCTTTCCACAGATATAGCATTTGTTGGTGGGCCTTGCATTCCCCTGCATGTCTTTTCCCACATTGACTGCAAAGGGGTTTATTATTTCCTCCATCGTTAATCCTCTTCTAGGGTTGACCCTTTGGATTCCTTGAACTACTCACGTTCCATTTCCTTTTAATGTTAACATTACAGCTGCATCCCACTGGAAGGTTTTGGGACGGCCCTTGGCTTAAGGCATTTCCTTGTCCTTTCACCTGGACCACTTGACTTTGCTTAGCTAAGGCTTTCTCTCCTTCTGAGCTTTGCAAATCCTCGCTCTTTCTTCTTTATCATGGGCAATTCTAAACTCAACTCTGGCCTCCCGTTCAATGCAATCTTCCACATCTTTGGGAGCTTGCCCTCCACTATCAACTACAAGGGCAATATCAGTTCTAAACACTCTCATCAATTGCCTGATTCATTCCCGATCAGTAGGTACTAACTCGAGACAAAGTCGTGCTAGCTGGTTAAATCTCTTTACAGCATCCGCTACGGACAGGTTACCTTACTTGAAATTATTGAATTCTTCTTGTTGGGCTACCATGGTTTCCACATTAAAGTAGGCCCTACCGAATTCTTCTACAAAATCTGACCATGTCATCTCATCAACATTTCTTCTACGTTCTACCGACTCCCACCAACTTCTGGCGTCTTTCGTGAGGGAAAACGAGGCACATAGGACTTTTTCATGGTCACTAAGCCCCATAAATTTCAGTATCCTTTCGATACCAGTAAGCTAGTCGTCGGCCTCTAATGGATCCGTAGATCCATCAAATTTTGGAGCCTTCATCCTCCGAAATCTTTCATAAATTCAGTAGTGGATACTACCGAAGCAGCGGGGACTACTAGTTTGGTTGGCTGTGGCGGTGGTACTAGGGGTGGCGTATCTACACGTGCTGGTGGTATGGGATTCTGGTTAGCTAACTGTTCCCGTAAACCTTACATTTCTCACTCCTGAGCTTGGAGCTTCTATTGCAATTCCATAATCATGGCAATTGAATCTGGATTCGTCGGTCCTCCAAGTGTATCCGCCATCGATATTATTCGTTATATACCTATCATATAATTTCGTTACTATGTTAGCGCATACTATTAACTTAATAGTATCCAGTCAATAAGTGCATATATTTAAACAAAAAAAATACATGCAACATACATCATTACATGAATTCAATTCATTGCTTCATACATTTCATTGCATTTACTTTCATACATTTCATTTCATAAACCTTTTTCATTTCCTTTTTACATTCTTCATAACAATACATGCATAGCTAACATACATACTTTCTTTCTTTCCATACATAAAATATTCACATCATTTCCAGGAGCAGTTATCACTTCCAGCTACATATACCCTATTGTCGGGAAGGATACCACTTGTTGGACATACATATATATACACAAGCCACAAGGCTTAAAGCATTACTAATCCCTTATCTATGTACATTAGACTACACAAAAGTCTTCATAAATTATTTTTAGTCAGACTCGACCCCTGACATAACACTTTGGTCGAGATCCTCCTCGGGGTTCTCTTCTTCTTCTTCATCCGAATTTGTAGACTCATCATCACTTGCAATTATGACTTCAGGAATAATCTTATGCTCATCATCCATGTCATCATCATCATCATCATCGTCATTGTCGTCGTCTTCTATATTCGCTAGGGGACTTTCTAGAGGTGCGACTACATTCTGCGTTGCATGTAACACTACCATAAGGAAGTCATTGATGCTGATAAAGTTCCCTGGATACTCTATCTGTTGTTGAACTGCATTGGGTAGACCTCTCTACACAAGATCGCAGATGCACCGTAAGGGTATCTCTGGGGGTATCAATGGCATCATAGTTCGACGAAATCTCAAAATATAGTGATCTATTGGCTCACGCACATATCTTCCCCAGATTGGTTCCACGCGTAAGTACAACCTATGTCGCCAAGCTGCCCACAGCATCGGAATCATTTGGACATGTATGGCATCTGCTGGGGGTGCAGTGCAAACTTTGCCAAAATCTATCCTCTAAAACCCTGTCAATCTCTTGGTCACTCGTCAGGTGCAATCCTTAGCCACCATACTAGTGCTTCCCTAAACAACAATCTGGAAGCTAACAGGACTTGGAGATGCGGTAGTGTATGGCAAGCATCGAAAATCACTTCTACCATGTGAAGCCATTCAGTCAGTACCATAGGCTATCGACTCCTATAGTAACACGGTGGCATCGCGTCTTGAAATGCAATACTTGCACTTCTATCGGCCTCCATGTCACGATTGTGATAAGGCTCCGCCATATACTATATTTATTATCATAATTCATATATCAATACCATACTTGACAATACTGAACATTTTCATACTTAAAATAAAACTATCTTACTTGAGCCATGGCAATGGAGCAGATGACAGTGTGCAGTAGGATGGCAAGATTTTCACTCTAATACCAACTATCACAACCCGCCTTTTTTGGGCTGTAATAAAACTCTTTCTTACTTACTTAGGGGCAAAAATTTAGGAAATTTTTTTTTTGAAATTAAAGTAAATAATTTACTTTGCAATAGTTTTGGTAACTTCCAAAATACTTTCACACTCTTACATTACATAAACATTCTTACTTTTACAACATTTCTCTTTTAAAACATTTCTTTTCAAAATAACTTGCAATACACACAGCAGAAATAATCAGTAGTGGACTCCATGCCCGATCTGCACATATCATTCGTCTTCTAGCTCATCATTAGGATTTATTCTGACCTTCTTGTCGGAATACCTATAGAATGAAATACTTAATGAAGTAACGCCTAGTAAGTCCCATAAATCTCACATGGACAATCAAATGAATGCATGATTCAATTATGCTTTCTTATAAACTTTCCTTATCTTCATCATTTCTTATCTTTCATTAGGGCCCAAGTGCCCGTACCATTGCGCAATATCATTTAGGTCTACGTAACACCGTGACCATATTTTATCCTTTAAACTCCCCCTTATTTTGGGAGTCAATACGATATTTTTCTTAACTTCTGGCTACATAGTTACTAATCCATTTAGTATGGTTGTCATACCAAGCATGAAATGATAATCACATGTTATCTATGGTACATAAGTTCATATGAATGGCAGAGTGCACACAAATATCTACTTCGGATACATACATGTATTCATTATCGTACACACAAGTACACAATATAAGGTACATAACATGTTATAAATTTAGGTACTCTAATCGTAGACGCATAGATATCGATTCTATACCTCTAGACATCCATTTCATAGCAACATTTAAGTCTACATTGTAGTATATACCCTAACGTATATATACACACATTCTACACCTACCATTTCATACTATAGGTGGGAAGGGTACTTACTTGCTTTTGAGTACTGTAAACTCAACTTCAGTCTCCTTTCTCCTAGACTCCTAGGATCCTGTTGGCCAATTACAAAACCGTTAGCCAATTTCAATACGTTTCATTTCAAAATGTTCGTTACTTAATTATTCGAGTTGTATAACTATGCACAACTCTGCAAATGCTGATTTTCTTATTTCTTTCTAATTCTACACTATCGTCACTTATGAAGGGTGTGCATCTTTCTAATCACTTTCTTTCCTTATCGAGACCCTTTTAGAGCTATTTGGGTTATTCGGACAAAAATGACGATTTTGCCCTCCGAGCTCAATTTTGTTCTTTAACAAAAACAGCCACATATTAACTTAAAAATAATATCCTAGTGGCTTGTATCACATTATTTCATTCTTATACCCCTTTTTCATAAAACTTTACGGTTTAGCCCCTAAACCAAAAATTTTGACAAATTTGCCCCTCGGGGCTAAAATTTTTCTCTTTACACCAAAATTTCCTATTTTTTATAAAAAACATTTTTTCTTGAAGTACCATACCTCAAATCATTTTGAAAAATGACATTTTTGTCGTTTTAACACCTTTTCACTTTTAACAGTTTCTTGAAAATTCAAAAACTCACAAACGGTTGAGTTTTTCGACGAACCATTTGCGATATCTAAGAGTTTTGTTGAGATCCATAATTTTTTTGTTTTAAGTTTTCTCAAAATCTCACTATACAGGGGTGTTTGCGCCTATTTTTTAAATCTGCTGAGAAAAGAAGTTTCTTTCAATTTAGTCCTTAGGATGTTTTTGTCAAAATCCTTTTCAAAATTTCAAATCTACCCTTGTAGAGACCATTCCATGCCTAACTCAGGTCATTCTCATGCTCAACCCTCATTTTTACAAAATTTAACCCTAAAATTGCAAAAATATAATTTTATGCAAAAATTACCTTTTTGCACCATAAATCAAAATTTCACAAGTAAAACATGCCATTCATCACCTTCCTATGAAATTCCATCAAACATAAGCTCAAAAACTCATATGGGTTTGAGACAATAAAAATCCATACAAAATTCATTAAATTTCAAAACTTTAAAACTCAAAACTTACCAAAAGAGCCTCCTTTTGATTTCTAGCCTTGAAATTCCTTTTGAACTGCCTTTTAAGCCTCCTTTTCATGCAAAAATAGCATGGGTTAATATTCTTTCTTCAACCCATGAAAAATCCTTCAAAAACTCATTAAAAAGTTTAGAATTTCACCTTAAAGCTTGTGAAAATCCTTGTGCTTGCTTCTAAAAATTGTTTTGGGTTTATTTTAACAAAGTTTGGGGTTGATAAATTTTTTTTGAAGGTCTCAACAATGGCTGCCGAACTTGGGAGGAGAAGAAAGAGAAAAAAAATTTGTGATAACTAAGCCTTAAATGCATCCTTATCCACTTGGTGACTCATGGTCACCCACTTGATTACCCCTTAGGTGTCCTCATGTTATTGGGCCACATTTCTAGCCTTGGTGGCCCAATCAAATCCGGTTGAGTGTCCAATTTGTTGGGCCCAAAATTCACACAATGTAATTTTTTCATGATGCAGTATTTTTCTTATATTACCGTAGTCAAATCAGTGTATTTCCTATCCTTAGACTGCATATAAATATTTAACTTACTTTTCGTTCAATTTTAGAGGCCAATCATAACATTTTTCATATCTATGTTTTCATTTAGTAGTATTCTTATACTGCTCTGACCTCCATTCTACCCCAAGTTAGGATTTGAACAACCTCTGTGCCCTATTTACATTCAATCATCCATTCGTTTATACCACAATTTTACAATTAATTGTGATATAAAATTTATTTTATGGGTATTATTTATAAATTTCTGAGTAATTCAACTCATAAAATCCGTATTCTACCATACCCAACATTTCATCACATTTGTCATAAAATTTGCAAACAATGTCGTTCATTTATACTTTATCGTAATTTTACAAAAATTACAACTTTTTACAAAAATCACATTTTTTTAAAGTAAATTCATTAATTAAACCTAATTAAATATTATGTTTTATTAATGAAATTTTCTCGGTTATTTCATATATACATTGGATTTGGAAATTATTGTGTGTTATTTGATTGTGATGAATATGTATTGGGATTTTTTTTTCCTTTTATAATAACTTCATCTTCTACATCTCATATATATATTTTTAGTTTTATTGCTATGTTTTTTTTTATAATAGCAGGAATTGGCGTAAACAATTTAACAACGGAGAAAATTGACCATTTTTATTACTTTTGACATGTGTTTTTTTTAATCATTTTTAACAACTGTTTTTCATTGATTTCTTTAATCATATTTAATAATGGTTTTTAACCATCTTTAAAGATATTTAACGATGGTTTTTTTTACTGTCATTAATTATGTTTAACAACCGTTTTTTACTGTAGCCTTTAGTCATAATCAATAACAAACATTTAACCATCGTCTCATATCATTTTTAACCATTGTTAAAAATACTAATTTTTAATCATAATCATACTAGCTTTGATGTCAATATGAAAACCGTTGTAAAAAATGCTTTAACAATGGCGTTAAACCATTGTTAAAAATGACTTGTAATAGTGTTTGGCATATCGAAAGACATAAGCTACAAATATGAAATCATGAATTCACTTCATGATTAAGATGATACATAAATAATTGTCAGGTTTAATTTTTTAACTAATTAAGTTATGATTAAAATAATTGCCCTTTAAGTACAGTCTAATATATGATCACTATTAGGTAGAATATGTCAATGTGTTTACCAATGATCTTGAAGTGTTATCAGGAATAAAGTGCTCAATTTTATCCATAGATAGCAGATTAAGCAATTGCACTATTAATCTTTGAATTATATCTTTTCTGCATATAATTTTCATATATACCCAATTCCAAGATTGGTCCTAATGAGCACCATTATTGACACAAATCACATTCTCATTTATTTAACAAAAAATATTACTTGTACCAATAAAATACATTGTCCTTAGGGCACTTATCTTTACATTGAGCACCTCAAAGAAGTGTATACTACAAGCTCTGATTTCGGTATCATTTATGAAGAGTCCTTGAATAACTCAAGTCCCATATATGTTGATTTTCTTATTCCGGATGGGTTTCTTTTCAAAGGCGTTAAGTTGTGTATTCCTCATACTTAGGGATTTCTTAGTTCCGGAATTACACTCTCTACTAACTAGATACTTTGGTAGGTAAGACTAACGTCTAGTAAAAGATAGGATTTATTGGCCTCAAAAAGAGATGTTACATGTATTGTTTCATAGTGTCGCACTTGGTAGTTAGGTAAAGCTAAAAGGCAGAATACGCAGTTGTACACGCCTCTTCCCATTTAACATATTCCTTAGCAAGATCTTAGCATGGACAATCGTTTAGTTTTTCCTAAGATTGCGAGAGGGCATGATTTTATGTTTGTTGTTACGAATAACTTTGTTCTTGTACCACGGATGCTTTGCATATTTCTAAATTTATAAAGACGTCGTTTGCTTGCATGGCCATCATATACTAAAGCGTCCAACGGGGCTGTTAAGTTTGCTAATTGCTTTTGGAAAACTCTATGAAAGTTGTTGGGACACATTGAGACTTGATTTTTGTTACATGCTGAATTGGACTATAAAAATTATGATCATTAATCGACTGATAAAAGAAGTCCTTCGAGTTTCTTCGAGTTTTTTCATGGCCTTTCTCCTTGTCAGCCTATTGATCTTGTTCCTTTGTTTATTAATTGCTTATATATGTTATACCACAATATCAAAGAGTCAAAGTCAATTATCCACGTAATCAATGCGAAGTGATTGAGCCTTAATCACCCAGCTAAAGTTTGGTGTCTTAATGGTAGGAAACCCCGGTCAGGGGACAACTCACATTTTTGTCTAGGAAACATTTGTCATCCCTATCAAGGTTCCTCTCAAGGAATGACCAAGTCCCTTGTAACACCCCGAAATTTATTAATTATTATTAGAATGTAAAATGGTAGATTAGTATGCCATAATGAGTATTTTAAATTTAACTTGATTATTTTGTGAAATTTCTAAATCTGGTGTTATTTTATTGTTTTAAAAATTTTAATTACTCTTGATTAATTTTAATTGTTATTTTAAATTTTAATAAAATAATTTGTTAAATATCAAGTAGCTTTTATTTGAAAACAATGTGTTGTTGCACACAGTTTTGTGCAACTAATTTTCTCTCTCTCCCTCTATTTATATCTCATCTCTCTCTCTCTTCCTCACTCTCACCCGCCACTCTCTCTCTCCTCATTCTCCCCCATGTCTCTCTCTCACACTCTCTCTCTCATTTCCTCTCATTCTCTCTCAATCTCTCTCTAAAATTTTTAAATAAAATTCGATTTCAAGCTTCCGGATTGTGGATTGAAGGCTCGGGAACACGATTAAGCAACCACAAACTCGAATCAAAGCTTAATTCAAGGTTAGTTTCTAAATTTCAAAAAATTTTCAATTTTTCAAATTTTCTTGCATTTTGAAATCCAGGCATTTCTAAGCTTAGAAAACCCTCAATCTAGGTTAGATGAACTTAGATTAGCTAGAATATAAAATTTGTTTCATCAAAAACAGATTTAAATCAATATTTTTCATTTTTCTCTATTTTTCTCCATTTTTGGATTTTTCTAAAATTTTGTTTAAAACTTGTTTTAATGCATTAGAAAGTAAACTACTATGTCTTTCTATTGATTATGATCATTACCCATACCAGAGAATTGAGAAAACAAATTGAAATTGAAGATTTGGGCTCGGGGAGGCCGAGACCCGTGCTTGAAAAATTCTAAAATTTTTTCAAATCAGTAGGCCAAACTTCATGTTCGGCAGGCCAGATTTAAGTGTTCGATAGGCCGGATTCATCTGACTGGCAGGTCGAACCTGAGAAAGTTTGACTGACTAGACTTCGATCTCCAGCAAGCCAAACTGCACAGTTCAGTGCAGTTCAGCCGACCGAACCAGGGCGACCGGTAGGCCGACTGGGCATGGTGAAATTTTGTGATTTTTCACCCATTTTCACTGTTTTGAACCTTGATTGAAATTCTGACTTTATAAAATGATTTTATAAACCTAAATGGCACACTAGGATACCATGAGATGATTTAATAACCTAGGATATCTTGAATTAGATACTAATAGACCTAGTTTTCATTTAAGGTTGTGCGTGGATCCGCGGAGCTAACATATAGCGGACCAGAATTACGGTGTGGGACACCGGCACGAGTATTAAGGTAGGACTTGTACCCTTCCTTGGTAGCTAGTTTTAAATGTTTTGGCTTAAAAGGAATTTTTAACAAAAAGCTTTTCAAATGATTAGTTGAAAATAAATCTTTATTGATTGATTTCATAAATGATGGAATTGAGGTGATTTTTCATAACAAACCTCATAATGAATGTAAATGATTATAATTGGTAAAAAGAAATTTTAATAATCATGAAAAGGTATATATATATATATATATATTTGGGGCATGACGCCATATCAGAGATCGGGTGGTGTAGTATGCGACCTTGGGGGCAGGTCTCGAATTCCAGCTGGGCCACTACGGTGATGAATTACATATGGTTTGCCCAGGAAAAGAAAATAGTATTTTTCTGGTCGACCTATTTAAACTGTTTTGGTAAGATAAAGCCTTTATTAAATGTTCATCTATTTATTTATTTATTTGTTCTAGTTCGTTTTCTATGTATTTATTTGATTTATGAAATTTCTTTTAAAGTTAAATATTTTCAAAATATAGTCCTACTGAGCCTTTCGCTCACGTTTTATTTGTTTTAAAATCTTACCCCTAGGTGGATATCAGCTTAGGATCGAAGGAGAGTCCTCTGACTGGACTTACGATCAGTAGAAGATTTTAGTAGGTTGTATTATAGCAAGACAAGGCATGTAAATTCTTAACTTTCTTTATTTCTGGACTGTGGTTGTATTACAATATTGCCGTACTATGCGTGTGCACAAGATGTGGGCCAGTGGGATCCATTCTAGCCTCATCCTATATTTTTATTGTTTTTATTGTTTCCTTATCGCTTATTTCATTTTATGATTTTATTTGTTCGAATATTATAACTGCTAGTTTTAAATAAACGATTTTAAAACTATCACATTTTTATTTCTAAATTTAATCCTAAAACCCAGTCTTTAACTAAATCTATATTTAATTAACTTAATTAATCTACCATGTCGCCTCCCGTACCTCGGGGAGTGACAGAATGGTATCAAAGCTCAAGGTTATGAACCTTGGGAATTATGCACACATAGGTACGACAATGAAATACCACTGACAGTCCAAATTTTGTTTTCAGAAGTAAGAGAATGGCACCTAGATGACGCTCGACAGCTGATGCTGAGTTTGGAAATGATGAGGGAATGGTGAGGGCCATGTTTGCTGCATTCTGACAGATGGCAGCAAGGGCAAGACAAAATGATTCCAAGGCTAGTCACCGACATTCATGCTTTAAGGAATTTCGATGTGCATCTATATCGACTTTCAATGGAAATGGGGACCCATAGGTGGTAGAATATTGGTTAGATTCGATTGTGAAGCATCTGGATACTCTCGGTGTGCCAGCGGAGTATCATGTGAAATTTACGGCATATAAGTTTGAAGGAGGTGCTAATACTTGGTGGAAGCAAGCTAAACATTTAGAGAACAATGGTAACATCAGTTGGGATAGGTTCGAGGAGCTGTTTTAGGATCGCTACTTTTTGCAGGGATACAGAGATCAAAAGGCGGTAGAATTTTATAGGTTGCAGCAAGGTGATATGTTAGTATGGGAATATGAAGCAAAGTTCAATGAGTTGGCCAGGTTTGCTCCATCTACAGTGGCATCGGAGCATGAAAAGTGCATCAAATTCAAGGACGGACTTAAAGCCCCTATTCGACGACAGATAGTTGCTCTGTGACTTAGGAACTTTGGTGAGCTTGTGTCATCAGCAATATCAGTGGAGAATGATTACGAGCAGTACCGTGAGAATTGAGCTAAGATGTTAGGAGGACCACAGAGGAGCAGCGGGAGGAGCATCAGTAGTCGACTGACTCTGGGAAAGAATAAGCAGGGTGGCGCGAACAACGACAGCAACAGTTCATCCTGCAGCGGGCGCAGCAACCCCTATAGTTTCCATTGTCATTTTTGCCAATAGCCGGGACATATCAAGAGGAATTGCTCGATCAGGAATGCTCGCCTAGGATTTTAGACCGGAGAAGGAGCTAGTCGTCAGCCCAGCTTCAGACTTTACCTCAGCCTCAGCAGTATCCTCAACTTCCATTTCATCAATTCTCTCCTCAGCATCTGCCATATTTAGCACAAGGACATCAACAGCAGAATCTTCAACGTAACGTCCCTCAGTACCAAGCGTCGAGTACAGCCAGTGTGCAGTCGCCATCAACGCAGCAGTATCAGCCAACTAATCCAGGATCTAGCAATGTTGGTAGAGGAAAAGGGAAAGCTCCAGTATAGGTTCATGTGATGACATCAGGGAGTTCAGATGTCTAGACCAGTAACGCGGTTGTTGATGGTACGATTATGGTTTCTCAATCTTTAGCACACGTGTTATTTGATATTGGTGCCACTCATTCTCTCATTTCGAGCTCTTTTGTACATGCATTGGGATTAAAGATAGAAGAGTTTGGTGAACCCTTAGTTATAGCTTCACCCTTGGGGCGAGTGTGTGTGAATAGTATTTGTAAAGCTTGTAAAATAAGGATTAGGGATGAGATTTTGAAAAGTCATTTGATTGTAATCCCCATGAGATCATATGATGTAATCCTAGGAATGGATTGGTTATCTAGATACAGTGCAGTAGTGGACTGCTAACTTAGGAAAGTAACCCTAGTGTCTGATAAGGGGACGATGATCACTCACCAGGGTGGTGGTGATCGATTGAAGAGTGAGTATCTTGTAAGAGCATGTCTCGGAGGGCAGAAGAATATGACTTGTTATGTTTTTCTCATGAATTTAGAAGGAGAGCCTAGTGCTTCGAAAGGACATGCAGTGATTCCAGTGGTAGACGAATTTGAGGATGTCTTCCCCGACCAGCTATCAGGATTACCACCGTATCAGAAAATCGAGTTTGGTATTGAATTGTTTTCGAGAACAACGTCGATTTCTGTAGCACCTTATCGGATGGCACGCGACAGAGATGAAAGAACTCATGAAGCAACTTTAGGAACTTGCTGATAAGGGATACATATGGAATAGTACATCATCGTGAGGAGCACCGGTTTTGTTTGCAAAGAACATGATGGAACTCTTAGGTTGTGTATAGATTATCGACAGTTGAATCGGGTCACAGTGAAGAATAAGTATCCTCTGCCCAGGATCGATGAGTTGTTTGATCAATTGGGAGGCTCGCGGTACTTCTCGAAGATAGACTTGAGGTCAGGATATCATCAACTCAGGATTAACGAAAAGGACATTCCTAAGGCAGCTTTCAGGACTCAGTATGGACATTTTGAGTTTCTAGTGATGCCATTTGGATTGATGAACGCTTCAGCCGCTTTCATGGATTTAATGAACAGAATATTCAGGCCTTACTTGGACCACTTCGTGATCGTGTTCATTGACGACATCTTGGTTTATTCTAAGACATGGGAGGAGCATGAACAACATCTCAAGATTGTGCTTCAGACTCTACGGGAGCATCAATTATATGCCAAGAAGGAAAAATGTGAGTTTTGATTGACAGAGGTCAAATTTCTAGGTCATGTCATCTTTAAGCATAGTATCTTAGTGGATCCGTCAAAGATAAAAGTCATAGTGGAATGGGAAAGGCCGAGGAATGTGGTAGAAATCCATAGCTTTTTTGGACTTATAGGATATTATAGGAAATTTGTAAAGGACTTTTCAAAGATAGCAGCACCGTTGACAAGACTGATCAGAAAAAATGTCAGGTTTGAGTGGAACGAAGAATGTGAGCTCGCCTTTCAAGAATTGAAGAATCGGTTAGCCTCAGCCCTAGTGTTGATCATTCCCAACAGTGACGAACTGTACGAGGTTTATACAGATGCTTCAGGACGTGGACTTGGGTGTGTGTTGATGCAGCATGGATGCGTGGTAGCATACGGATCAAGACAGTTACGACCTCACAAGCGAAATTACCCTACTCATGATTTGGAGCTCACAGTAGTGATTCAAGCTCTAAAGATTTGAAGATGTTATTTGTATGGAGCAAAATTTTAGGTTTTCTTTGACCACAAGAGTTTGAAGTATTTGTTTACTTAGAAGGATTTGAACTTGAGTCAGCGAAGATGGATAGAATACATGGAGGATTATGATTTAGCATTGTAGTATCATCCCGGGAAAGCTAACGTCATTGCGGATGCGCTTAGTCGGAAGTCTTCAGGGATACTTGCATGTTTGGCTCTTGAAGATTGGAAAAGAGATGCGATAGTAAGTGAGTTCAGGCTACAGTATAATGAAGACTACATTCGCGTTTTGATGTATCACATGGAGACGACCCCAGCACTTATTTAGATGGTGAAGCAGAATCAGTGGCAGGACCAGCATCTTCAGGGAATCTGGACTCGAATTTAGAACGGAGAGCAGTTTGAAGAATGGAGGATACATGCGGATGGATCATTGTACTTTAGGGAGCGTCTAGCGGTTCTAGCTATTGTAAAAGTAACGAAGGCCATAATGGACGAAGCTCATAAGTCTCAGTTCGCCATTCATCTAGGGAGCGTGAAGATGTATCGTGATCTTAAGAGACAATATTGGTGGAGAGGTATGAAGAAGGACGCTCGAGAATACGTGGCCAAGAGTGCAACTTGTCTTTAGGTAAAAGCTGAGCATCAGAAGCCAGCAGGTCAGCTTCAGCCACTTCCTATTCCAGGGTGGAAATGGGAGCACGTGACGATAGATTTCCTTACCAGATTGTCGAGGACAGAGCCGTGGCATGATGCGATTTGGGTCATGGTCGATAGGTTAATGAAGTTAGCTCATTTTATTCTGTTTAGGTCGACGTGTTAGAGGAGGATTCTCAGGGAATTGTATATGTAGAACATAGTAAGATTGCATGGAGTTCCTCTATCCATCACATCAGATAGGGATACCAAGTTTAATGCCAAGTACTGGAGGAGCTTCTAGGAGGCCATGGGCACAGATTTGAACTTCAGCATGGCATTTCATCCTTAGACCAATGGGCAATCTAAGTGAATTATTCAGATTCTCGAAGACATGTTACGTGCGTGCGCATTAGATTTCGATGGGAACTGGAAGAACTACTTGCATCTGGCGGAGTTCACATACAACAACAGTTATCAATCGAGTATTGGTATGGTACCGTTCAAAGAATTATATGGACGACTGTGTCAATCGTCAATGTGTTGGGTCGAACTGGAAGATAGAGTTATTCTTGGGCCAGATGAAATCTGCGATAGCAACAAGAAGATTGTTGTGATTCGAGATCGACTGAAAGCAGCTCAGAGTCGACAGAAGAGTTATGCGAATAAAAGACATCGACCTTTATAATTCGAGGTTAGAGACTTTGTTCTTTTGAAGGAATCACCTCGTAAAGGCATTTTGGGATTCGGAGTAAAAGGAAAACTCGCGCCAAGATATATTGGACTGTTCGAAATTACTCAACGTTTCGGTATGGTTGCTTATCGACTCAACCTTCCTTTGAAACTTTTGCATGTTCACGACATATTTCATGTGTCGATGCTTCGGAAGTGTCCACCCGAGCAGGATAAGATCGTTTCGTTTTAGGACGTATAGATTCAGGAAGATACGATGTATGAGGAAGTGTCGATCCAGATCATCGATCGTAAAGTGATTAGCTTGCGCCGTCTTGAGATCTTGTTAGTTAAGGTCTTGTGGCAGCATCACGGGGTTGATGACGCCACTTGGGAATTAGAATCGAGTATACGGGAGTTGTATCCACACTTGTTTTGTTTTTGAATCGACATGTAAATTTCGAGGATGAAATTTCTTTTAGGAGTGGAGAGTTGTAACACCCCGAAATTTATTAAATGTTATTAGAATGTAAAATGGTGGATTAGTGTGCCATAATGAGTATTTTAAACCTAACTTGATTATTTTGTGAAATTTCTAAATCTAGTGTTATTTTATTGTTTTAAAAATTTTAATTACTCTTGATTAATTTTAATTGTTATTTTAAATTTTAATAAAATGATTTGTTAAATATCAAGTAGCTTTTATTTGAAAACAATGTGCTGTTGCACACGGTTTTGTGCAACAAATTTTTTCTCTCTCCCTCTATTTATATCTCATCTCTCTCTCTCTTCCTCACTCTCTCTCTCCTCTTTCTCGCGCGTGTCTCTCTCTCACTCTCTCTCTCTCAGTTCCTCTCATTCTCTCTCAATCTCTCTCTAAAATTTTGAAACCAAATTCGACTCCAAGCTTCAGGATTGTGGATTGAAGGCTCAAGAAATCGATTGAGCAACCACAAACTCGAATCAAAGCTTAATTCAAGGTTAGTTTTTAAATTTCAAAACTTTTTCAATTTTCTTGCATTTTGAAATCTAAGCATTTCTAAGCTTAGAAAACCCTCAATCTAGGTTAGATGAACTTAGATTAGCTAGAATACAAACTTTGTTTCATCAAAAACGGATTTAAATC
>CAMOHE010041990.1:0-47995 GCA_946598075.1 Artocarpus hirsutus
GGACTGATATTTCGATGGATTTTGTGTTAGGATTGCCTAGGTTGAAACGGGGAAGAGACTCAATATTTGTGGTTGTGGATAGGTTTTCCAAGATGGCACATTTTATTCCATGCCACAAGACAGATGATGCTTCCAATGTTGCTGATTTGTTCTTTAGGGAGATTGTGAGACTTCATGGTATGCCTAGGACAATTGTTTCTGATAGGGATACAAACTTCTTAAGCTACTTTTGGAAGACTTTGTGGGCTAAGTTAGGGACTAAGCTATTGTTTTTGACTACTTGTCACCCTCAAACCGACGGTCAAACAGAAGTTGTGAATAGAACCTTGTCAACTTTGTTACGGGCTGTCATTAAAAAGAACATCAAAACTTGGGAGGAGTGTTTACCTCATGTTGAGTTTGCTTATAATCGATCTGTTCATTCTGCTACTCAATTTTCACCATTTGAAATTGTTTATAGTTTTAATCCTTTAACTCCTTTGGATTTAATGCCAATACCTTTGTCTAAGCAAGTGAATTTAGATGGAAAAAGAAAAGCGAACCTTGTTAAGCAGATACATGAGAAGGCAAGACTCAACATCGAGCGAAGGACTAAGCAATATGATTAACAAGCCAACAAAGGGCGCCACAAGCTCGTCTTCGAGCCCGGCGATTGGGTATGGTTGCACTTATGCAAAGAATGGTTTCCAACACAAAGGAAGTCCAAGCTGTTGCCTAAAGGGGACGGTCCTTTTCAAATTCTTGAAAGGATCAATGATAATGCTTACAAGCTAGATTTGCCAGGTGAGTATGGTGTAAGCGCCACCTTTAATATTTCTGATCTAAGTCCTTTTGATGCAGGCGACGATTTGAGGACAAATCCTTCTCAAGAGGAGGGGAATGATGAGGGCATCGATAGCACAAGCAAGAGCACAAGGGATGAGACATATTTAGATCCAATTCAAGTTCCCATTGGTCCAATTACGAGAGCTCGTGTGAAGAAATTCAAAGAAATGCTTGTTGGGCTGATTCAAGCATCTTGGGCTCAAGCTCTTACATGGAGGCCCATTGAGGGAATTGCATGTGACATCCAGACCAACAAATGCGTGATTCAAGTTCTAGAAGAGACTGAATAATCCTATGGCTGCAAATAATCTCGCTACTTTCCATTTCAGTTACTTTCCCAATTTGAGGCGACAAGTGGCGAGAAGAATCAGCTAATTGCCTAATTATTGTCTAGTTTCCTTTTCTCTTACAAAACATGCGTTTACTTTTATATTATTGTAAGGCTTTTAAGCCATTTAGGAAACTTACCTTATTTGCTTTAGATTGGGCGTTTTTTTGGCTAGTAATTGATTTGCCCGAAATTTCGTGGGCAATTAGGAGCTCAAAATTCGCAAAGGGGAACCACTATATATTGTAACGAATTTCATTCAATGGTAATAAGTTTTACACACAATTTGAGGTTTAATTCTCTTCGGTTCCTAAACAAACTATCCGAACTTATCGAAAGATTCCGTGGCGTTCAAAGACTTATCAATCAGTCCATCCATAACTGATTGTGGTGTCCTCACATACCAAGGTTCGTGCTTCTTGTTAGGCATTGGGTCGCGGTTTTATTTCAAATCTGATTAGGCGTTTCGATCTTGGAGGCCAATTCTGGTTAGGGTCGCGTCAGTTCTTGGCATGGTTCGTATCAGATTCCAAGAGTATTTACGATGACATGTCATCATAAATGGTTAAATTTTGAATATTTTGTTAAAAATTTTGTGGTGAGTTTGGTGGTTTTTGAAAAATTATTTATGACGGCCTTTAAAAATTGTCATCATAAAAGGGGGTTTTTTATTTTTTTTACCATCTAAATCAAAACAACATTTTTTGTTTTTTGCAACAACAAATCTCATCACAAAAGTTTTTACGTATAAACCAGCTCACATAAACTTCTTCCCCATTTTTCCCGACTTCATCTCTCATTTTCTCTTATTCTCACTTCTCCTTTGGGCTTTATGTTGGAAAAATGAGTACGTTGTGGAATTTTTTAAAAATTTTAAATCAGATTATTTTTCAAAACACAAGTTAGACATGCTATACGCATAAATTATCTAGATCTTACTAACCTTTATATGCCGAAGAGCTCTTGTAATCTATGCAGAGAAGAACGTTCTAGATTAGCATCAACCAACTAGTCTTCTTTGCTATTCTCTATCCTCGATCAGAATGTATATGGGCATATGTCATTCAGCTCTTTGCTAGTGACTTTCCTTCCAACAAATTGAGAAGACCTAGAGCAAAGGATTGTGATTGTGAACAAAAGTTCTCAAGGAGTTTTAGAGTATCTAACACTATAGTACTCACTCTTAACTTCTCAACTGATCTAAATAGTATAGAAAACTCACTCCCTATTTATAAATGTCATCCCAAAGGTTAATCATTATCAGTTAAGGCCTCAAAAATTTGAATCTGAATCAACTTTTGATAAAATCATGTCAAAAACACGTGATTAAATTATCGTTAGATCGATAGGCCAAACTAATGGATCGGCCTACCGAACTTGCTCCATCAACAAGCCGATCTAAATGATTAGCATGCTGAACTTACAATAATATGATCCCTGGAAATCTTTTATTTTCCACTCGAGATTCTTTGGATAGAGCCTCAGTTTTAATTTAAATAACCCAATAGAGAAGTTACATGATTAAAACAATCATATCTAGATAATTTTTAGGAAAATAAATATTCCCGATAATTCAACAAGTTTATCTTGAATTAATTTACTAAAAATTAATTCAATCGATAAACAAACATGAATTATCTGATCCTATTGAATTTCAGCTAATCTAATAATTTAATGTAAATCATCAATTTATTGAAAAAGTACGCCGTGTCGTTACAGGATTTATTATGAGCTAGCAAAAGGGACTTGATAGACCTATATAGTTCAAGCTTCGATAATTATAAAATATAATATCCTAGATACATATTTTATATTATCAACTCTAACGCTACTCTACTAAAAAAGCTTAGAGCTACACTTTTAAACTATATAAAATTTACAAAGCCCAATTTAGACAAGTGTTTATGATATATCATAATGCGTCATATCCCTATAGAAAATTTATAATTGGCTTAAGGATAAATTCTGTCTTGCCTTCCTGATTATTTTTATCTTACGTCCTATTATCTCACTATTAGAAAACTTACCATCTAAGGACAGTATACCATTTGGTTACACCTATGCATCCAATGGTTAAGTGCTCTAATTTTTCAATTATAGGATAACGCATAAAGATAATAGCATTGACTCCACCAATGGAGCTATGGATTCTATATCTATAAATAACAGGTCTACGCTATCAAGAGTCATGTCTCCAACATACCGACATGCATACCATCACAAAGTCAGGACGTCACCCTTTGGTACATCAAAAGACATAAGACAAGATAACAGGCCCATTAGTCATTTTAAGATTAAGGTACAATGTATATGATCGTCTAAAGTAAATTGATTTGCATAGATGAAATTATTAATCTAAATTAATTTCACTTTATGTCTTGATCGAATACATCATCACTGATGACAATGTACCAATGTTTCTACTCATAGAATGCAACTCCGATGGCCAAGACAAGCCATCTCCCACAAGAACATAGACAACATAACAATCTTAGCATAAATAAAGTGCCCAAATTTATTTCTCGATTGCGAATCTTATGATTTAGAGCATCTCCTTTAGAATTATGTCTTTCAAATAAGCTGTCAATCATATGCCTGATTCTTAAAGGTGTAGATTGAGAGTCTTAGACTTTTATTTATTTAACATACATTTAACAAATGTGAACATAAAGAGGACAATATTCGGTATATGAACAATAAATAAATTCTTTATTGATAAAATGCCTCCACAAACATATTACAACATTTTACTCCTTAGGGCATACATATCTAACAATCTCCCACTTACACTAAGTGATTAAATATGACATATCACGCATCCCTATAGCTTTCACGTGCCTCTCGAAAACCCTCGTAGTTAGTGTCTTCATGAATGGATCAGCTAAATTGTCCCTAGATGCGATTTTACATATAGCAACATACCTACCCTCAATGAAGTCCTTTATCACATGAGACTTTGATGAATATGCTTACTTTTTTTATGAAGTCTTGGTTCCTTCGTATTAGCAATCACTGCAGTGTTATTACAATGCAACAATTCCACCTTATTCATGCTAGGAACTACCTCAAGATCCCCAAGGAACTTGCAGAGCCACGTTACTTCTTTTGAAGTATCACTAGCTGCCACATACTTGGCTTCTATTGTTGAATCCGAAGTGTAATCTTGCTTAACACTTCTTTGAACAATAGCATCGCCACCTAGAGTAAACACAAACTAGAAGTCAACCTCCTTGAATCCAGACAGGATAGAAAATTTGAAACAGTATATCCTAGAGATGTTAAATCCTCACCCGAATATACAAGCATATACCATCGACTCCTTCTCAGGTACTTGAAAATATGCTTGACTGCAACCTAAATGGAGGGAAATGTGGTTTTGCGGAAAAAAAATCATGTTCCAACACATGGTTTTCCAAAAAGGACATATTGGACATTTGACAAATTATTTTGTTTCAAATTTCAAAATAACAAATAAAAATAACTAAAAGTGAGATGAATTTAAAATATACCACAAAATGTTTAAATTAAATTTAAATCACATTAAAGCATACTAATCCACCATTTATATGTTGACCTTGCTTAATGAAATTCTGGGTGTTACACTTATTCCCACTTGTAAAAGAGAATTTGTGTTTTGACTAAATGCTTAAAACAATAAGCATAACATTTTAAAAAGAATCGAAAATATTTGGAAAAAATTAATGGATCAAATAATTAGTAAAATTTTTTACTAAGGTGATGTGTGAAAAGATAATATGTCAGTGGACCAAGGGAAAATAATTTAAAGGAAAAATAAATTTAGTACTTCAGCGCACCAAATGAAAAAAATGTTTAAATATGAACATATGTGACAAGAAAGTTATTTCAGGGAAAATTTAGTGAAAGAAATACTTTAGTGAGAAATAATTGGAAAGAAAATATACTTTAAGAAGGAAAAAAAATAACAAGCAAATATTAAAAGGTTGTTTTTGTAGAACCAGTTAGAATTGTTTTTTATGATTAGACTTACTATCCTGACTGCATAACTAACATCTAGTCGTCTGTAAAACATGGCATACATGAGACTACCCACTGCTAAAGCATAAGGCATCTTCTTCATGTATTCTCTTTCCTCATCAGACTTTGGTGAGTCTTTTTTAGAAAGAGTAATTCTAGACCTTGATGGTTACCTACCTTTCCTAGAATCCTACATTACAAACCTCTTAAGAATTTTATTTATGTAGCTCTCTTAGGAGAAAACTATCATTCTATACTTCGTATCCCGAAAAGTCTAGATACTAAGAATATTATTAGCTTCACCGAAGTCTTTCATGTCAAACTACTTAGTCAACCATAATTTGACTAATGACAATGCCCCAACATCATTGCTAACTAGTAGAATGTCATCTATATAGAGTAGTAGAAAAACCACATTCTCATCCTTAATGTGTTTGTAAACACGTGGTTCGTCCACATTTTATTCGAACCCATAAGTCTTGATCATCTATCAAATCTTATGTTCCAATAATGGGAAGCCTGCTTAAGTCCATAAATTGACTTTAGAAGCTTACAGATCTTACTCTCTTGATCCTTAGCCTTTAACCCTTCTGACTGTACCATATATATGGACTCATTAAGATAGTCATTCAAAAAGGCTGTCTTGATATCTATCTACCAAATCTTGTAGTCGAGAGCGGCAACTATGGATAAGAGAATACAAATAGACTTAAGTATGGCTACAGGCGAAAAGTTTTCCTCATAATCAATTCATTCTTTTTGGGTGTATCCCTTTGCTACCAATCTAGCTTTATAGGTTTCAAATTTTCCATATGCTCCTCTCTTTCTCTTATAGATCCACTTACACCCTATGGGCTTCACCCCTTCGGAAAGATCCACAAGTTCCCAAACCCAATTAGTCTCCATAGACTTTATCTCAGTGTTCATAGTTTTCTGTCCAGAGATTTAAATCAACACCTCTATAGCCTCTTCAAAAGTGTAAGGATCCCTATCATGTTCATCCAGTTCAACCAAAACGACCTCACCGTTGAACATATACCTTTTGGGTTGATGACAGGTCGTTCCACTATGCCGACACCCCTTAGGTTGTTATCAATTGGTTTTTCTACATTGATTGGATTGGTTTCCATCGAAACCCCCAAGTAATCGAATCATTCTCCAATTCATTGAGTGCCATTTTACTTCTAGGCTTGAAGTTGTTCATGTAACTTTCCTAAAGGAATGTTGCATTTGTCGAAACCACGACTTTATTTTCCTTTGGGTTATAGAAATAACCCCCTTTAGCCCCTATTGGATATCCTACAAACACATAAACTTCTAAACATGCTTCCAACTTATTTGTTTCCTTATAGATGACATGAGCTAGACATCCCCATATACAAATATGGTTTAAAGATGTCTTCTTCCCTGTCCACAACTCGTGAGGAGTTTTAGGAACCAATTTTGAAGGTACATTATTCAAAAAAAAAAAACATGTGGTTTGTAGTGCATATCCCCAAAAGGATAGAGGCAATGATGAGTAACTCATTGTGGACTTGGCCATATCCAACAAAGTCTTATTCCTTCTCTTAGTTATGCCATTCTATTGCGGAGTGCCAGGTGTAGTCAAATGGGATGAAATCCCATTCTCTAGTAAATGTTCTAAGAACTCATTGAAGAGGTATTCTCCACCTCGATCGGATCAAAGTGCTTTTATGGGTTTACTTAGCTACTTTTTTGCTTTAGTCCAAAACTCCATGAACTTGTCAAAAGTTTTGCTTTTATGATGCATTAGATAGACAAACCCATACCTTGAGTAATCATCAATAAAAGTGATTAAATACGCATACCGTCCTTGTGCTCAGATGTTCATTAGACCACAAACATCACTATGCATATGTTCTAGAACCCCTTTGAACCTATTGCCTTTATACCCAAATGGTCTTTTGGTCATTTTGCCCTCCAAACAAGATTTATATTATGGTATAGATTCCACCTTTAAGGAGCTTAAAGGTCTATCCCTTACCAACCTTTGAATCCTATTCAGGCTAATATGACCTAATCGTAAATGCCAAAAATAGGTCATATTAGAGTGAGAAGTCTTGAGTCTTTTATAGTTATTATCATTAACCTCAGTGTTAAGCAGTAAGTCCATATTAGGTTTGATAAAATATAAATTGTTTTGCATCCATCCATCACAGATAAAAGATTTGTTTGTTTGAATCACCATTTTATTATTAAAAGAAACTGAATAAGAGTCTTTAAATAAACAAGCTATATATATTAAACTCTTTTAAGTCTAGGAACATAAAAACAATCTCGCAAAACTAAAATCCTATAATTATCAAAATAAAGATGAACGTCTCCCACTGCTTCAGCTAACACTAAGGATCCTTCACTCATCCGAAGCTTGAAGTCTTCATGCAATAGACTTCTTGTTTCTTTGAACACCTACAGAGAAACACAAACATGATTAGTTGTTCCAGAATCTATAACCCAAGTGTCACTTAATTTCTCAACCAAACAAGTTTCAATAACCAGAAGAGGTCACTTACCTCCTCGAGTAAGGAAGTCCTTGTAATTTTTCTTGATGTGCCCACTCTTCCCATAGAAAAGGATTTCAGCTTCTTTGGGTTTTTTTTTTCTTTTTCTTATTCTTGCCATTTGCAGGAATAGAAGAATTCTTGTTCTTAGCCTTCTGCTTCCTTCCATTCCTAAGGCTAGGATTAGAACTAGATGCAGCCACTAAGTTAGCCTCGTCACCCACACGAATTTCCCGGATCAAATTTTTGAACTCTTTTAACTACTTCATTCACTACATTAAGGTCACATCCTGTCTATTGCTCAAATTTTATGAAGCTTTAAACAGGATGAACTTGTTTAATAGAGTCTGAAAAGCCATAGTGATTTATGACTCAGCATCAATATCAGCTCCATGGGCTTGAGCCTCAATAAGGTAACCCATGACCAACACCATATATTCCTTCATAATCGTCCTTAATTTTTGTTTGCGGTTCAAAAGTTTTTGAAGCGCCCTTTGCTATTTTGTTATGCCTTGGCCTCCAAATATGTCTTCAAGATTATCTAAGATTTGCTTCACAGTCTTATAATCTTCATGCTTAGCCTACAGTATGTTATTCATACTAGTTATAGCATAACATCGGGCTTCATTATTAGCATCTTTCTAGTGATCATATGCTTAGTTTGCTCATTAGTGGATTCTTCAATAGGTTCAGGAGGACACGGTGTCGTCAGCATAAATTTTAGTTTCTTAAAGGCTCAAATGATATTCAGGTTTCTCTTCCAATCGTTATAATTCTCACCGGTTAATTAGTTTTTATTAAGAATCAAAGATAAAACGTTTTTAGACATTTTAATCTACAATAAAGATCATATACAAAATAAAAGCAAACATTAAATAATAGTTGAGTAAGATAACATAGTCAAGTAATCAAACAATTGTGTTTATGTGACAAAACCTTGAAAATATCACAATCATACAACGATAATTCTTAACTCATAATTCAACAGGCCGCCTAGGAGAGACTCGTCAAATTCAATTAGGAACATGAATCCCCTCCTAATTAACATATGCCATCTAGGATCTGTCTTATCCAGCATATATTACTAATCATTTTCTTTGGCCATTAATTTTATTAACAAAGCTCCTAGAGGAGGTTAATAATAAAATTAACATAAGTGTATAACCATCATTTCAACTATTTTATCCACGATCTATAATTGCCACCTAAGAGTGTGCAAAGATAGATTATGCTAAAATAAATTATCCTTCTTGTGACGCCCCCTTACGAACGTCACAGATGTCATTACATTCTTTTTTTATACCATTATTTAAGATAATCTATTTGATTGAATCATAATTTGGAAACATACCCTAGGATCCAGGCATACACATTTTTTTAAATTGATTAATAATTTACTTGAATATAAACATTCTTTAAATAGTTTATCACACCAAATAGTAAAACCATAATTTAAATAAAAACAACACAACATTTAAAATTTGCTTGCACAGTTTGGTAGGCCGAACTTTGAACTTCTACAGGCCGAACTTGATCAGTAGTCCAAACTTCAACCACCAGCAAGCCGCCCGAGGCTCTGCAAATTAGGGTTTAAAAATTGTAAAGATCGGCAGGCCAATTTAGAGTATTTGACAGGCCGATACTAGCACCAGCAAACCGACCAATAATGATCGGTAGGCCAAACTGTTGTTAAAAAAAATTATTTAAAACAAGTCTCAATATTTCATAATGCAGAAGACAAATAATAATCCTTTAAAGCTATGAAAACATAGTTCAAATTTTTAAAACTATTCGAGTAACTATACACAAATAAATTAACATACTCAGAAAACAAAACATAGTTATTAACTTTAAATTTCTTCCTCAGCGTTCTTCCATTTTCAATTCATCCTGCATAGCTCACATGCCCTTCCTTGCCCTCCACCTATTCCTTAATTTTCTAACCCTTATCTACAACATGATATAAAACTGAATAAGCAAAAGCTTAGTAAGTACACTTCATATCTTACAAAGTAAAAACATTTTATGAATATCATCACCGTAAGCATCATCATAATAGTGCACTAGGCACAGTTTCATATAGAACATATCTTCCGTTACATTATCCGTATGAAAACTCTATTCTTTTATCTTAGGGGCCCAAGTATTGCACCATTATCATCATCATTGGCGTGCTATCATAAGAGGAGAAGGGTAGCTAATCCCAAACTAAACATGACATCATAATATAAATATAACATAAACATAGGTATGCAACACTTATTTAGGTGATACATATATATACATTCATGTTTATATACTTTTGTATCTTGAAATACATCATCATCACATGCTTAACTTTTGAACATTAAATCTTTCATAAATAACATTAAATGAAACCATTATAGAATCATCATAGATATCATCATGAACATAATTTTGAACTTTTACAAACCACATCATGTAACAGGTGAGAATGTACTTAATTGTTTAGCTTATCAAACCTTAATTGTAGGTGACATCGCCACAGTCTTGATGTGCTCACTCCTTAGTGCGTTCATGTCATACATTCATTTAAAATAAAATTAACATTTATTTTCATGAAATCATTCAACATCACATAACACCTTCCAATACCATATTACATCACACATACATTCCTCTTTTGAAAACATTAAGTCATATTACGTTTCATTAACCATTAAAACATTAGAACAAAACTGTCAACACAATTGCTATCTGACCCTTATGAATTCATAGCTCAATAACTTAAAATTCATACACAATTTGAGCACCATACTTAGCAGGGACAAAGTTAACATACATATATAATTTCATGATTTTTCGTTGGTCATAAAAATTTCATTTGGTATCTAAAACAAGTCATACAACATACAATACAAAATCTAGCAACAATAACAAATCAGTGAGCAACCCTTACTAACATTCGTATAATAAATTATCTACATTCTATAATAATTCCACAAAAATCTTGCATGCAATAGACACCTAAAAATTCAACATATTAAAAATTAGGCTTCAAATAAAATTGGAATATATCAAAACATGCATTGGAAATTCAGTGGTAAAACTAATTTCAAGTTTGAGAAGTAGTGTGTTTCCTTTGGTAAACATTTTCGAACAATTAAAATAAAATTACTTAGCCTCCAAAATTTTTATGACAACCTATTAACATGTAAATACAGTACCACAAAAAGTCTCATCACCTAATAATTTCGCTTAGTCATACAAAACACTACATAACAAGAAGTCTAAAATTCATTGATAGAATAGTCTCTATGAAAATACATTAACACATAAAATATTCATTATATCATCATGAGACTTTCAAATTCATAACTTAACATACACATAAACATATATATAAAATTTTGTGAGAAAATCATTCATTTGGCTTATGAACCAAAAACCTCATTTTCGTGCAACATAACCAGTCAGTAATAATTTCTATGAGTGGTAGAAAAAAGTAAATTCATAACTCAACATCAAAAAATCTAATTGGCGTGAAATTTTAAGGGATAACATGTAACATATCATGAATAACATATTAAAATTTCAGCGCAAACAAAAATTCCTAGACAAAGTTATAGCAGTCCGATTACAAGAGGAAAGTACATTTTAGAAATACCAAAAACAAGTTCTTACCTTAAAATAAATTTTTCTCAAGCTTTCCTTGAATTCACCTAAGATAAAACCCAAATCTTTCTTTCAAATATTTGCAAGAGTATAAAGGAGAGAAGGGAAAAGAAAACGTGTACAGAAGGACAGAAATTGTTTGAGAAAAATAGAGAGAGAGTGTGATAGAGAGAAGGAGATCGTTTATGTGAAAAGATGAGAACGGCTTAAAAGGAAGTGATATTCCTCTCTATAATATTAGAAATTTTCTCTAAAAAATGCTGAAGGATCACGTGCATGATAGGGTTTGAAAAAGGAAAAGTCAATTGATTTGTTCTACTTACTTATTTTTCACCTTTCAAAATGGGTAACCTTATCAATTATCCAACTCATCATAAAAGTCAAACATTCTATTACCCAAAATAAGGAAAAAGGCCAAAAATATGCTAATCAATCAGAATATATCATCTAATTACATCCAATCATCAATGTCATAAGAGATTTTTGCTGATTGTTTGTTAGTAGTCTTTGGCCTGTCGACTGCTCAATTCAGCCTACCAAAGGCAAGAAGTCCGACCTACTGATCTAATCCATCAGCCTGCCACTCCGTGAGGGATAATCCGGCCTGTCGAACCTGGAGGATCGGCCTGCCATACTACCATACACACAAAATATTAATTAATCATTTAGTAATTACCAAGCATACACGTTAATGACATGAACACCTTTGTGCACATCAATTCTACGTGGCCGTCATCTGTCATAATACTCAAAATAAATAAATAAATGTCAGTCACATTATATCATATATCAATAAGGAAATTACTTAACATCGTTACTCATCTATTACATGAAAATTTGACGAGTGTTACAATTATTCCTACCTTAAAAGAGTTTCATCCTTGAAACTCAAAATAATTGTGGATACTTGGTTCTCATGTCATCTTCACGTTCCCATGTAGCTTCTTCCACTTGGTGATTTCACCATAAAACCTTAAACAATGGAATTTCTTTATTCCTCAAAGTCTTGGTTTTCTGATCCAAAATCTCCACTGGCTTTTCTTTATAACTGAAGTCATCTCGTGTCTCGATCACCTGTGGCTCAACCACATGCATAGGATTTGGGACATATTTCTTGAGCATCAAAACATGGAACACATCATGCATTGCTGACATTTTTTATGGCAATCTCAACTAATAAGCTACTTTGCCTAACCGCTTCACAATTTCATAGGGTCCGATAAATCTTGGGCTCAACTTGCCTTTCTTCTCGAATCTCATAACTTTTTTCATTGGTGCAACTTTTAAGAATACTGAGTCACCTACAGTGAATTTTAAGGGCCTTCTTCTTTTATCAACATAACTCTTCTGACGGCTTTAAGCAGTCTTTATTCTCCTTCTTATCAACTTGATTATCTCAAAGGTTTCATTAACAAAATCAGTCTTTTCACCATCAACACTTTCCATCAACTTCTTTTCACTAGCTTCATGCCAACATATAGGTGACCTGCATTTTCGTCCATACAAGGCTTTATAAGGTGCCACTCCAATCGTCGCTTGGTAGCTGTTGTTGTAAGCAAATTCCGCTAATGATAACATTTTACACCAGCTAGTCTTGAGGTCGAAAGTACAGGCATGAAGCATATCCTCTAAGATCAAATTCATCCTCTCTGTTTGGTCATTTGTCTAAGGATAAAAAGCTTTACTAAAGTGTAACTTGGTCCCCATCATAGTCTGTACACTTTTTCAAAACTTGGACATGAACCTGTCATCACGATTGGAGATGATAGACTTAGGGATTCCATGAACTCGTACAATCTCCTTGACATAGAGTTTCGTTAACCGCTCCATAGAGTAAGTGATCTTGATAGGAATGAAATGTGCTGTCTTCGTCAATCGGTTGACAACAACCCAAATAGCATCATAACCATTCATAGTTCTGGGTAAACCGGTAATGAAATCCATTGCAATATCCTCCCATTTTCATTCCGGTATCTAGATTGACTTTAAATCACCGCCAGGTCTTTGGTGTTCAGTTTTAACTTACTAACATGTCAAGCATTTCCTCACATACATGGCAACATCACATTTCATTCCAAACCACCAAAAGCTATCCCTTAGATCATCCATTGTACATTTTTGTTGCACCAAGATGAATTGAATAAGAAGTGTCATGAATTTTTGCTAAGATTTTTTCCCTTAGGTCATCAATGTCGGGAACACACAAGAGGCCTTTGAGGTACAGGGTTCCATCATCAACAATTCGAAACTCTTCACATTTCCCTTCCTTCATTTCCTGCTTAATCCTTGTGAGGCTTACATCTTCATCTTGCTTGCTTTGAATTTCATCGAATAGTGTTGGAGTAAGAGTGAGTGCTGAAAGCTAGCCTGTTATGAGTTCTAAACCAAAGTTCAAAATTACTTCCCTTAAAGGCTAAGACATTGCTTGTAATGACATCAACGTGGCAACTGTCTTCCTACTCAGAGCATCAGCCACTCGATTAGCCTTTCCTAAATGATAAAGGATTTTAGAATCATAATCCTTCACCAACTCTAGCCATCTTTGCTGTCTCATATTCAAATCCTTCTAAGTGAATAAGTACTTTAAACTTTGGTGATCAGTGAAGATCTTGCACTAGACCCCATACAAGTAATGTCTCCATATTTTCAGTGCAAAAACAATGGCCGCTAACTTGAGGTCATAAGGAGGATAGTTCTTCTCCTGATCCTTTAGTTGTCTTGATGTGTAAGCGATCACTCTGTCATTCTGCATCAGAACAACACCAAGGCCCATCTTAGAAGCATCACTATAAATTACAAATCCGTCACTTCCTTCTGGAATGGCCAATACTAGAGCTGTAGTTAACCTTTTCTTCAATTCTTGGAAACTCTTCTCACATGCATCTGTCCATTCAAACTTCTTTCCCTTGTGCGTTAGATTTGTGAGTGGCGCTACTATCTTGGAGAAGTCTTCCACGAATCTCCGGTAATAACCGGGTAGGCCTAAGAAACTCCTTATCTCACTTGTATTTGTCGGTTGATTCCAGTTGAGAACAACCTCTACTTTAGCAAGATCTACCATTATCCCTTCCTTTGATACTACATGCCCCAAGAAAGACACTCTGTCGAGCCAGAACTTGCACTTGGAGAATTTTACATATAACTTGTGTCTTCTTAATGTCTCTAGCACAATTCTTAGATGCTTCACGTGTTCTTCCCAATTCTTTGAATAAACAAGAATATCATCAATAAACACAATGACAAATTTATCTAGGAAATCCTCGAATACTCTATTCATTAGGTCCATGAAGGTTGTAGGTGTATTTGTTAGACCAAAAGGCATAACCAAAAATTCATAGTGACCATACCTTGATCTAAAGGCAGTTTTTGGAATGTCTCCTTCTTTAATCTTCAACTGGTTATATCCCGATCGTAGGTCAATCTTTCAGAACATAGATGTACCCTTAAGCTGATCAAACAAGTTGTCAATTCAGGGTAACGGGTACTTATTCTTAATCGTTTTCTTGTTTAGCTCTCTATAATCGATATAGAGTCTCATAGTGCCATCCTTCTTCTTAACAAATAAGACTAGAGCTATGGTGAGTGACTAGGTCTGATGAAGCCTCTATCGAGAAGTTCTTTTAGTTGAGAATGAAACTCTTTCAACTCTGTTGGGGCCATTCTATAAGGTGCCTTTGAAATCAGGTCAGTACTTGGAGCGAGCTCGATCTTGAATTCAATTTCTCTATCAAGGGGTAAAATTGATAGATCATCTGGAAACACCTCAAGAAATTCTTGTACCATTACCACATTCTCAATCCTTGTCTTTTCTTCGTGACTTTTATCTACAACATTTGCCAAGCAACCCATGCAGCCGCTTGCTAACAATTTCCTTGCTTTCATGGCTGACAAAAATATGCTTGGTTTTTTTCTAGACTCACTCACATACACGAACTTTTGTTCACCTTTAGGATGAAAGATCACCTTTCATTTTCAGCATTCAATGGAAGCATTATACTTGCTCAAAAAATCCATCCTGAGAATCATGTCATAATCATACATGTCGATCACAATAAGGTCGACGAAGAATTCTCTTTTGAAAATCCATAGAGGAACAGTATACAAACAGTGCGTAGATATCATTAGTTCCCCAGAGGGTAATGCTATAGTGAACCCTTGTCTCATTGGTTCTAAATGAACCCCTAACTTCTTAGCAAAGGACAATGATACAAAGGAATGTATGGCACCCGTATCAAAGAGAACATGTACATTAATAGAAGACTTGAAATCTGACCTGTGACCACATTAGTAGCTTCAACAGCCACCTATTCTTTTTTCATGGGCTTCAACAGCCACATTAGAGGAATGTATGGCACCTATTCTTCCCGCATTTGGTGCATGGCTGAAACTACCTGTTATTGTTGTTGGACTGGCCACCATTATGCCTCTTGTTGCCTTGGCTTTGTTGGTGATGAGAATTGCCCTTCCTTTTGTTGTTTCTTTAGTTCTAGTGGTTGTTGTTGCTACTATTGTTGTTGTTGTTGTTCTTACTTTGGGGACGGTTCCTATTGATGTAATATTTGTTGGCTGACCTGCCTGAGGTTGGTTTCTTCTTAGCTTCGACAGATGAAATTCAGCACGTTGGGCCCTTAAAACAACCTGCTCTTGGTTTCTAGGTGGACTTGTCCCATCAACAATTGTAGCAATCTCTGGCCTAAGAACTCTGATCAGTCTTCCTTTCACTCTCATCATTAGCCATCCCTAGGCAAAGGCGAGCTAACTGATCAAATTTTGCCACCACATCTATAACCGACATGTCTCTCTATTGCAAGTTCTTGAACTCATCATAATGCTTCATAGTAATGTTCATGTGGAAGAACTTTGTATTAAACTCATGAACGAAGTCAGCCCATGTCATCTCATTAACATTTCTACTCTATTCGATTCCATCCCACCAAATTCTGGCCTCCATGGTGAGGCACTATGAAGCACAGAGAACCTTCTCATTATCCACGAAGCCCATGAGTCTCAGAGTAGCCTCAATTGTCTTTAGCCATCCTTGAGCAACTAAGGGATCTTTAGAACCTCCAAAATCCGCTGGCTTAACCCTCTTCCATCTGACTAACAAGGGTTCCTGATAGACCGGTCTAGGTTTAGCAGCAGGAGCTGGGACTTCATTTACTTGTGGCTGGGGAGGAGGGGGAGGTGGCACGTCATTGCCTCATCATTTGCCGTCATGACCATTGGCCCTCAATTCTGTAATTTCCCTTCTTTGTTCCTCAAGTTGCCTTTGCAACTCAACGATCATCATCATCAACCTTTTGTTAGTTTGAGTGCGAGTTTGCATTCTTCTAAGGCCGTCCATCATTGATTTCCTAAAAGTGTTAGGAATTTAGGAATAATCTTCTAATTTATTAGACAGGTTTTCACGACTAGGGCATTAATTGTTAAACCACTAAATCTTATTCTTATCATCAAACTTGCATCTTAACATTTAACTTTAAAACATACTTACTTAGAAGGCTTGGACCGATGTGTTTTGTAATGAATTGAAATCGGAAGTTCGCTCTAATACCAAAGCCTGTGACGCCCCTATACGGACATCACATGTGTCGTTACATTCATTATTTATACTATTATTTAAGATAATCTATTTGATTGAATCATAATTTGGAAACATACCCTAGGATCTATGCATACACATTTTTTTTTAAATTGATTAATAATTTACTTGATTATAAACATTCTTCAAATAGTTTATCATACCAAATAGAACAACCATAATTTAAATAAAAACAACACAACATTTAAAATCTACTTGCACAGTTAGGTAGCTGAACTTCAAACTTCGGTAGGCTGAACTTGACCGACAGTCCAAACTTCAACCATCGACAGGCCGCTTGAGGCTCTGCAAATCAGGGTTTAAAAATCGTAAAGATCGACAGGCCGATTTAGGGTGTTCAACAGGCCGATACTAGCACCGGCAAACCGACCAATAATGATCGGCACTGAACTACTGTTAAAATACAATTTTTTTTATTTAAAACAAGTCTCAATATTTCATAATGCGGAAGACAAATAATCCTTTAAAGCTATGAAAACACAGTTCAAATTTTAAAAACTATTCAAATAACTATACTCAAATAAATTAGCATACTCAAAAAACAAAACATGGTTATTAACTTTAAATTTCTTCCTTGGTGTTCTTCCATTTTCAATTCATCCTGCATAGCTCACACGCCCTTCCTTGCCCTCCACCTATTGCTTAATTTTCTTACCCTTATCTGCAACATGATATAAAACTGAATAAGCAAAAGCTTAGTAAGTACACTTCATATCTCACTACGTAAAAACATTTTATGAATATCATCACCGTAAGCTTCATCATAATAGTGCACTAGGTACAGTTTCATATAGAACATATCTTCCATTACATTATCCATTTTAAAACTTTGTTCTTTTATCTTAGGGGCCCAAGTGTTGCACCATTATCGTCATCTTTGGGGCGCCATCATGAGAGGAGAGGGGTAGCTAATCCCAAACCAAACATAACATTATAACATAAACATAACATATCCATAGGTGTGCAACACTTATTTAGGTGATACATATATATACATACATATTTATATACTTTTGTATCTTGAAATACATCATCATCAAACACGCTTAACTTTTGAACATTAAATCTTTCATAAATAACATTAAATGAAACCATCATAGAATCATCATATATATCATCATGAACATAATTTTGAACTTTTACAAACCACATCATATTACAGGTGAGAATGTACTTACTTGTTTAGCTTATCAAACCTTAATTGTAGGTGACATCGCTGCGGTCTTGATATGCTCACTCCTTAGTATGTTCATGTCATACATTCATTTAAAATAATTTTAACTTTTATTTTCATGAAATCATTCAACACCACATAACACCTTCCAATACCATATTATTACATCACACATACATTCTTCTCTTGAAAACATTAATTTATAATACGTTTCATTAACCATTAAAACACTAGAACAAAACTGTCGACACAATTGCTATCTGACCCTTATGAATTCATAGCTTAATAACTTAAAATTCATACACAATTTGAGCACCACACTTAACAGGGACAAAGTTAACATACATACATAATATCATGATTTTTCGTTGGTCATAAAAATTTCATTTGGTATCTGAAACAAGTCACATAACATACAACACAAAATCTACCAGCAATAACAAATCAGTGAGGAGCCCTTAATAACATTTGTATAATAAATTATCTACATTCTATTCTAATTCCACAAAAATCATGCATGTAATAGACACCTAAAAATTCAACATGTTAAAAATTAGGCTTCAAATAAAATTGGAATATATCAAAAGATGCATTGTAAATTCAGTGGTAAAACTAACTTTAGGTTTAAGAAGCAGTGAGTTTCCTTTGGTAAACATTTTCGAACAATTAAAATAAAATTACTTAGCCTCCAAATTTTTTATGACAACCTATTAACATATAAATACAGTACCACAAAAAGTCTCATCACCCAATAATTTCGTTTAGTCATGCAAAACATTACACAACTATAACTCTAAAATTCACTAATAGAACAATCACAAAAACCTAGTCTTTATGAAAACTCATTAACACATAAAATATTCATCATATCATCATGAGACTTTCCAATTCATAACTTAACATATACATAAACATATATATAAAATTTTGTGAGAAATCATTCATTTGCCCTATGAACGAAAAACCTTATTTTCATGCAACATAACTAGTCAACAATAATTTCTATGAGTGGTAGAGAAAAGAAAATTCATAACTCAACATTGAAAAATCCAATTGGCATGAAATTTTGAGGGATAACACATAACACATACATGAATAACATATTAAAATTTCAAAGCAAACGATAATTCCTAGACAAAGTTATAGTAGTTGGATTATAGGAGGAAAGTACATTTTAGAAATACCAAACGAGTTCTTACCTTAAAATAAATTCTTCTCAAGCTTTCCTTGAATTCACCCAAGATAAAATTCAAATCTTTCTTTCAAATATTTGCAAGAGTATAAAGGAGAGAAGGGAAAAGAAAACATGTAGAGAAGGAGAGAAATTGTCTGAGAAAAATAGAGAGAAAGAGAGCGTGATAGAGAGAGGGAGATCGTTTATGTGAAAAGATGATAACAACGTAAGAGGAAGAGATATTCTTTTCTACAATATCAAAAATTTTCTCTAAAAAATGCTGAAGGATCACATGTACGATAGGGTTTGAAAAAGGGAAAGTCAATTGATTTGTTCTACTTACCTATTTTTCACCTTTTCAAAATGGGTAACCCTATCAATTATCCAAATCATCATAAAAGTCAAACATCCTATTACCCAAAATAAGGAAAAAGGCCAAAGCTAATCAATCAGAATATATTATCCAATTACATCCAATCATCAATGTCACAATTTTGGGAGATTTTTGTTGATTGTTCATTAACAGTCTTCGACCTGCCGACTGCTTAGCTCGGCCTACCGAAGGCGTGAGGTCCAGCCTACCGATCTAATCCATTGACTTGCCATTGCATGAGGAATAATTCGACCTGTTGAACCTGGAGGATCGGCCTGTTGAACTACCGTACACACAAAACATTAATTAATCATTAAGTAATTACTAAGCATACACATTAATGACATGAACACCTTTGTGCACATCAATTCTACGTAACCATCACCTATCATAATACTCAAAATAAATAAATAAATAAGTTAGTAACATTATATCATATATCAATAAGGAAATTACATAATGTCGTTACTCGTTCGTTACATGAAAATTTGGTAAGTGTTACACTTCCAGAGATCCAACCTGCTACATGATGAAATCCCTTCCTAGAGGTCGGGACCAACACGTGCTACCTATGGACCAATGATGGAAGCCATAAGTCCTCTCTTCAAAAACCTTCTCCCACTCAATCTTTTGTAAATCACGGTTTTATTTTAAAAACATGCATGAACAATTTTTTAATGAGCAGCACTCCCTATTCTATATAACATGTTATCAACATACATAGCAAATCATATTATAATGCAGATAAGCAAAGCAATCATGCAAAGTCACAAGCCAAATAATAATTAATAACCATGATATTATGGTTCCACCCTAAAGAAAAGAAATTAAAGATACAAGAGATCAATCGAAACATTTTATTGAATTTTCATCCTTGGATCTTCAAATTGTATCCGTCTTCATGTGGCATGCATCTTTAAGTCTTCAATCCTGCATAGATCAAATACTTTACTTTTTCAGTCACCACAAAATTTCATGTTTCTTGGAATTATCTCAAAAAAAAAAAAATCAAAACTACAATGATAAACATACCTTTTTTGAAAAACCATAACTCTCTGTCGGCATGCTGATCTATATGATCTGCTTACTGGTCATAAGCCATTGGCCTGATGGTCATAAGCCATCGGCCTGGCAAACTTGGCAGCTCAGCCTACCGCCAAAGCTTGCTGAATCCTGTCCCACGAACGACCTGCTAAACTAGAGGTTTGGCTTACCAGTCTGTGACCAATCGGCCTGCTGAACTTGAGGGTTCGGCCTGGCAACCAAGTAGAAATCATGTTTTTCTAAAAAACAGTTTTTACACAAATTTGTAATCTTATTTTTAACAATTTAAAAATATAAAAAAAATTTAGATACTCAGGAAAATAGTGGGACTGCTACCATTCATCTTCTAGATTTGTCTACACTTTGAATGAATATTTAATTACAAAATTTTTTTACAAATTTAAAATTCAATAATAATTCCTAGACAGTGATAGACCACCATATAATTTCATGAAGACCCTAGATATACATTCTAACTTCTAAGGAACTATAATCGACATAAATTAATTAATTAACAAATAATTAAATAATAATTTAATCAACATAATTAATTTATAAACATTCACCATATAATCTCATGACAACATATAAATATATAGAATCCCTAAAGTGCCGACTCTCTTAAAAATTAAATTCAAGCATAGGAAAGGTCAAGATCATATAATGTATGTATATAGCATGATCACAAACTCATGCATTTGCAAAAAAACATAGCTCTGATTCCAATTATTGAAAAAACAAGTACACAGTAGAATTTTTTAAAAATTTTAAATCAGAGTATTTTCAAAAAGACAAGTTAAACATGTTATATACAAAAATTATCTAGATCTTACTAAACTTTGCATGCTAAAGAGCTCCTACAATCTATGAAGACAAGAATATTTCAGAAGAGCCTCAACCAGCTGGTCTTCTTTACTATTCTCTATCCATGATTGGAGTATGTATGGGCATACATTGTTCAGCTCTTCCCAAGTTACTCTCCTTCCGAGGTTGGTCATTATCAGATAAGGCGTCAAAAATTTGAATCTGGATCAACTTTTGATAAAATCACATAAAAAACATGTAATCAAATTATCATTAGATCAACAGACTAAACTAACGAATCAGCTTATCGAACCTGCTCCATTGGTAGGTCGAACTAACTGATAGGCCTGTTGAACTTACGATAATATGATCTCTGAGAATCTTTTATTTCCCACTTGAGATTCTTTAGAAAAAGCCTCAATTTTAATTTAAATAACCTAATAGAGAAGTTATCTAATTAAAACTGTCATATCTAGATAATCTCTAGGAAAATTAATATTTCTGATAATTCAACAAGTTTATCTTGAATTAATTTGCCAAAAATTAATTCAACCAATAAATAGACATGAATTATCTTATTCTATCAAATTTTAGCTAATCTAATAATTTAACATAAGTCACCAATTTATTGAAAAAGCACACCATATCGTTACAGGATTTATTATGAGCTAGCAAAGGGGACCTGATGGACCTATATAGTTCAAGCTACAATAATTATAAAATATAATATCCTAGATATATATTTTATAATTATCAACTCTAATGCTACTCTACTAAAAGCTTAGAACTACACTCTAAAACTATATAAAATTTACAAAGCCCAAATTAGCTAAGTGTCTGTGACATATCATAATACGTTGTATCCCCATAGGATATTCATAATCGGCTTTCCTGATTATTTTTATCTTACGTTCCATTATCTACTATTAGAAAACTTACCATCCAAGGATAGTATACCATTTGGTTACACCTATGCAACTAATTGGTTGAACACTCCAATTTTTCAATTACAAGATAACACATATAAAAGATATAAGACATCACAAAGTCAAGATGTCACCTTTTGGTACATCAAAAGACATAAGACAAGATAATGGGCCCATTAGTCTTTCTAGGATTAAGATATAACACATTTGATTATCTAAAGTGAATAGATTTGCATAGATAGAATTATTAATCCAAATCAATTCCACTTTATGTCCCAATCCAATACTTTGTTACCTATGACAATGTACCAATGCTTCTACTTGCAAAGTCCAACTCCGATGGCCAAGACAAGTCATCTCGTATCAGGGATGTAGACAACATAACAATCTTAGCATGAATAAAGTGTTCAACTTTATTCCCTCAATTCCCTTGATTGCGTATCTTATGATTTAGAATATCACCTTTAGAATTATGTCTTCTACATAATCTGTCCATCAGATGCCTGATTTTTAAATGTTTAGATCGATAATCTTAGACTTTTGTTTGCTTAATATACATTTAACAAATATGAACGTAAAGAGCACAACATTTGGTATATGAAAAATAAATGAATTCTTTGTTGATAAAATGTCTCCACAAATATATTACAATATTTTACTCCTTAGGGCATACATGTCTAACACTTTATCCCTTCCAAATCCTTCAAAAAAACCCATTTTCTTTGACAAATAATCAAGATTCCTTAAATTCTCAATAAAACTCCCAAAAAGACCTCGAAATTGTAAAAAAGACAAAAAAAAAAAAATTCCTCTAGTTTCTTCCCACTGTCTTTGTCATGTTGTTGCCATCCCTTGAATTTCCAATCCCTCATTAAGTAGGCATTAGATTATGTAAGTTTTTAGTTTTTTTATTATTTTTGAAAAATGTTGAAAAATATTGAGAAATTTGTGTAATGTTGAGAAATTTGAGTAACATGGTTGTGTTATATTGAGAAATTTGTGTAATGTTAAGAAATATATGTAATGTTGAGAAATTTAGATTGTGATTTATTGATATATGGTGGTACAATTGTGATTATGTTGTTATAATGCTTATGGTTTTGATTTGTGATTTTGTTGATTATGTTTCTTGATTTAAGTGATTTTGATGATATATTTTGTTGATTTAAGTGATTTTATGTGATGTGGTTTATTATGTTGAGAAATTTCTATAATGTTGAGAAATTTAGATTGTGATTTTGTTGATATATGGTGGTATGATTATGATTTTATTGTTATAATGCTTATGGTTTTGATTTGTGATTTTATTGATTATGTTTATTCATTTAAGTAGTTTTGATTATGTTTGTTGATTTCGTTATAATCTTTATTATGTTTAAGTTTTTTTTTTTCAGTGAATTGAGTTATGTCTAAGTAAGTTTTTTTATGTTAGGAATTTTGTTAATATAATGCATAATAGTAATAAAAAAAGAAATACATAAAATCTTGAAGTTATTAAGAGAAATAATTTAGTTAATTGAAAAATGTTATATAGTTTAAATACATTAAAATATGGATATGAGAATTTAAAATTAATAATTAATAATTTAATTAATTAAAAATGAAATATATTATATGATTTAAAAATTTTGAAAAAGGACATATATAGTTACTAAACCAATAAACGATATTATTTGATTTAAAAAATTAAATTAGTAATATCATAAAAATGAAAAAAAATATTATTTTAGAATTTCTTTTAAAAAATAAATCTAATTAACGAATATACAAATAGAAAAAAATAAAATTTTAATAATTCTAATTAACAAATATAAAATAATATAATATAATTTCTTAAAATCACAATCAAACATGAACGTATAGTATTTATATAATAAGTAAATATGATATTAAACTAATTTTAATTTGTTAACAACTAAGAATGTCTGGTCCAATTGTTACTTGTGCTAGATCTTCAGGGCGAGCATGCCTCCATCGGATCCTTATAAACTTCATTTCCACTGTCAGTCGGGTATGTTACAACCTAATTAAGAATTTGTCAAATTTATTCAGTTAATATTATATTAGTTAATATGATACTAAAGGCATATTAATATGAAATATTGATTGATGTTTACAGCACCAGATGCCACGCCTGGAACATGTAGAAGTCGAGGGAAGGTGAAGGGTCATGAAATTGATGCATATGTGGCAAAGAAAAGATTACCCTCAAATTTGACAAGGATGCTAGCACCTGGAAGGCCCTTGGTTGGTTCGATTCTTGGTTCGATAGTGCGATTTGCATTTACACTAGGAATACATGTGAGCCGTTTCATGATGCCTTGGAAAGATGTGAACCCCCAACACAAGAGAACCAGATAGGATCGCATACTAGTATTCATCCAACTAGATCATTGTCATAAATTCTCCCTAAAGTTAAACAAAATAAAACTTCTTAACATGTTGAATTTAATGCAGGATTGGTTTAATCTTGATTACAGCTACAAGAATGGTATCCTCCATTCTGTATTTAATAGGGAGGTAGCCAAATGTTATAAGGATTGGAAGAGTGACCTCCATGAATACTTCAAAGCACAAGGTGGTGCAACAAACGAGCATATTGTTAGAGTAAACCCCCTACTTAACCTCAAGAATCAAGATCACTGAGGGCCTTGCTGGGATAGAATCATGTCTGCCAAGTTCAGCTAATTGTAGATCTGCTAAGTTGGTAATTTATTACATATACTAATTACAAATTTGATAAATTTGAATATAATTATAAATAGAAAAATTCGGACACAAATAAGAATAACCATGGCAATCAAAAGTGGTCAAACTTACATGGTCAGATATCATACTCCCTGCATCAAGACAAGAAGATTAGTAAGTTTTTTTTAATTACTATTCATTGGAAAAGTTAACTTTGATTATCTAACATACGATTCTAATACATTCAAAATATTGAGCAGGTCAACAAGCTAACCAAATAGCCAAGTTTGCTACAGACAACTAGGGCGACATGCATCATAATGGGATAGTTGGGTTAGCCCCCAAGCACAACAAACTTTTTTAAGTATTTTTATTTGTTAATATTATCTTTCCTTATTCAAATTAGGATATGTATTTGTAACATGTGTTTACTTTTATTTATGTAGAATATAATGGAGGGGGAGTGACAAACCCAAAGGACAAAGTCTGCTTCTAGTTCATCTACACCTGTGACTAATGAGAAGAGAATTTTAAAGTAGGTTCTAATAAGTACACGTAGAGTATACAAGACTAGAGTAGGTTCCACACTTTCACGGAGCATTTAATCTGACGCTGCTTCATCCTCTAGCTTTTAGTCAAAGAGAACATTTTTTATGCTTATCAACTCGCATGTGGAAGAATATTTACAAAGATTGTATGAGCAAAACATACAAATATATGAGAACCAAAAGAAGATGATGGAGTTGCTGGCTTAGTTACACCCTAATGTTCAATCCTTGCCCCTTACTTATTTTTATCCTTATGGCCTCTAGGTCCTTTGCCTCCTCTAGACACTATTGATGACAACAATGATGATGCTAGTGATGTTGTAAATTTAGGAGATTACATTATATTTTGTTTTTATTTATCTACACTGTTTAATATTTTTACACATTATGTTTGGTTTTATTTTATTAATGAAACACTTTATTATCATGTTCTTTTTTAATAACAATCCATTTTTATTATTATAATTTGATTAGTTTTATTTAATTTTGAATTTAAATATATGTTAATAAATTATATTGATAAAATAACAAATTAAATTAAATACAAAAATATTAGAAATGAATATTATAAAGTTTAATAAAAAAAAGTCGTCGAAAAAAAAAATTCAGCAATGGCATGTTAAATATGTCGTCACAAAAAGTTAAGCCAAGTCAACATATGAAGAAGTATATGCAACTACATATTCTAAACATATTGTCACAAAAAATGAAAGCTAGGTCAGCCCAATGAAGCTATCGATGACACATTTACAGTGACGTTTTTGCGATGATAGTGTGACGACGTGTTGTTGTTGTTGCAAATAATATTTTTACAACTAACTATTCACGACGGCATTTTTGTGACCACATGTCATTGCAAATAAATTTTTTACGACGACTTTCAACTTTTAGCTACAACTTTTTGTTTTTACGTGTAAGTGTAGTGAATGTCTTTCATTTCTAATCTAAAGTCTTTTATTAGTTTATAATTTATTTATTGAGTTATTTATCTTTTTATCTATATTTTAGATTTTTTTCAAATTCTATACCTTTGGTTTTTGGATCTCATCGAATTTATAACCTCAGATTAGATTTAATATACTAATTTATATCTTACTTCAATCAATAGTTGATTTTGACCTTTAAAATGACTAAATTATCTTTAAGTAAATTAGAGAAAAACTAACACTTTTAAAAAATAAAAAGAAAACAGTGGTATACAAAACACCTATTTTTGAAGGTATTTTGTACATTATTTTTCAATTTGAGGGTGTTTTGGGCAATTTGTTTGGTTGAAATTGAATGTTGATTAGGAAAAATATAAGTATATGTATTAAATCAAATTCTAAGGTATGAATTCGATAAGATCCAAACCCTAAGATATAGGTTTTAAATTAACCTAAAATAGAGGCTATAAAAAGATGAATATCTTTTATTTATTTTATCATAAATGCCCGGTCTCATGATGGAATACTCATCCATTCCTGCCAACTTATGTGGGTTTGTAGGGATGGGAATTATTTTTCTTAATAAGGTGGATTAGCGAGAAGACCAATCTACAGCAAACCTACCCTGTTGACACTACTCCAATATGTCAAAATTTTCTCACAATTAATATTTTCATTCATACGACTTTTAAAATCTTAAAGGAAATAGGCCATACTTCTTTTCTTAATTTCAATGTCCTAACATTTAAAATAGAAAATTAACTATTACCGAACCACACAATCTTCACATTTTTTTCCTGCCGAAATTTTTAACAATTGAATAAAAGTAATATGGGACAATTTGAGTATTGAGACTTTATTTTATTAAGACTTTCTAAAAGTCAATAACCAAAAAAAAGTTTATTAAAATGACATTCTACCAATAATTATGTTAGGAACTATTTGTGCACAATACCGTAATTAATCTTGCAATATATAAGTAAGAAATTATAATACTTATATTCTATTAGACATAGTGTTGGTATCGTCTTGCTCTCAAATATTTTTCATAATATTTTGAGTATTTTTATTTTATCTTATAGGATTAAATTTAAATTTATTACTTATAAAACAGTGAGTCATTGTTTAAAGAATATAAAATATTAAATTAAAACCGGTTATTTTTTTAAGTTGTCAGGTTTTAACCTAGGAAGATCAAATGATTTTTCTAACATTTTTCATAACATAACGTGCCGGATGGCAAACGGAAGTTGTCACGTCAGCAGAAATTTGTTGGACCCCACCCTAGAGGGTTATGCAATGCAAGTGGCAGGTTGTAACCTCGAGGCATATCACTCACACCATCGTCAACATCATCAGTTTGCAGCAACGGACAAGTCACTGGTGATAGTACTTTTCTTAGACTTAGAGAGAGAGAGAGAGGAGAGAGGGAGGGAGGCCCACTTGGTGAGGGGATTAAACGGCGGGGTTACATCAGATGCTCTTCTTCTTTAAGTGAAAGGAAGACAGGTATTAAAAGGTCGCTCCACTCATCGCCATTTCGCATTCTCCTATTATACTCTCTCTTTTCTTTCTCTTGGGATATTGCAGAATTCTCTCTCTGTCTCTCTCTCATGATTCAACGCCCTTGACTTTCTCTTGAGTTTTTTGTTTTTCTTCGTCATTCTCGCAAATCAAGTCTCGTCTTTAATCATCATCACTTTTTTGTTCTTGATTGCGTGCTACGGTTTCAAACATGGGCGGGGACAAGGCGATAACTCTTGAGGAGATCAAGAATGAGACCGTTGATCTGGTATCTATTTATCAATCTATGTTTGTTTCCCTCACGTTTTCTTGCTCATTTTCTCAAGAAAATGTTGTTGCACGTGTGTTGTATGTCTTTTATATATTTATGTGTTCATTTTTGAATTAGATTGAGCTTGTTTTATGGTTTTAGTACTGTTTTGGTCCATTCCCAGATTAGACAAAACCGAGATCTAAGGAAAAAGAAGAGTTAGAATTATTATACTTTTTTGCTAATTCATTTTCGTGGTGTGTCTCACTTTTTTTTTTTTCAAAATCTTGTCAAGCAAAATTCTCTTCTGCCACACTCTCTCTGTTTTGCTTGTCTTCTGCAACAGAAAGTAACAGTTGTGATCGTTTTCAACGTAATCAATCTTTTGAATGCATGAGAAAAAGGAAAAGTCAAACTATAAGTGATTTCTTTTCCGGGGCATGTTTTTAGTTTTCTCTTATTTTCTCACGGACCAAACAGAGTGCCAATTTTCAGGTTTAGTTATCTGTTTGGATCTAAACATGTGAAAGGACAGGTAGGTTATAGCGTTCTTTACGTTTTTTTCCCAATAAATTATCTTATATTTTTTGAAAGATTTTTTTCTTTATAATAATAAAAAAATTATTTTTATACAAGTGTTAAATGCCGTTACTTAAAACAGCGTGCTCTGATCTAAATAATACACTTATTAAATTAGAATTTATTGTTTCTAAGCAATGGAGATTTAACTCGACGAGACTATATAAAAATATTCTAATAATAAAGAAAAATCTTTTTAATTGTCATGGGCTTATAATATTAATACTTATAAAATTATAAGTTTTAATTTAATATTCATTATATATTTTTTTTTATGTTGTGTCTTATTACTTTGTTACTAATAGGGTTGTAATTTTATTGGAATAGATGGGATGTCTTTCTTGAGCTATATCTATTAGTTCTCTTTCTCTGTGTCTAGTTTGTTTGGTTTAAGGGAATCGTACTTTTTCCGTGGTACTTTAGCCAAATTGCAACCTTTTTTACTTTTGGACTGACTTCTAACGGCCTTTATGTATTTATTTATTTATTTTAACTTTAATTGATATTGGTATTATTATTATTATTATTATTATTATTTTATTTTTCGATTTCTAGTTTCAACGGTTCTGAGTCCCGGATTCTCCCCGACACCGTCCATGTACTCTTCGATTTATGAAATTCCTAATTTTATCATACCTAATTCACGCTTAGATGAACCTCTTAATCACACTTATACCCCATCCTTTAGTGGGATTCAGAACGCGTGTACAGCACGTTCATTCAAATGTGAGAGTGCAAATATGGGGCCTGGCCCACGTGGCATATAAAACTATTTTAATCCATTTTTTTAATCTGTTCCTAGTCATAGCCTTAGTCAACGCTTTTGATTGGCTAGCGTCCCTGCACCGTTGAGTAGTAAACCGTTGATTTTCAATCCGGTTCGTTACGGTAACCAGCGAATTGACTTGTACCCAAAAATAAAAAACACATAAAAGAAATTTCTTTGGTAGGAAAAGAAAAAAAAATTTTACTTGAAGGTCTATTAGTAATCAAGGGTTCGTTTCGTAAATAAATTTAAATGGTGTTGATTTGAATTATTTTAATTTGAGTTATGAATTTGAATTGTATAGTTTAAATTGTTCTTTGAATTAATTCCTTTTAAATTGTTATATTATTTTAATATGGTCTAATTCTAATAGAATCTGACGTATAGAATTGTGTAGTTTTTATTTATTTTTATTTTTTTTATACACCCTATTGCAAATCTACACAAAAAAAAAAAAAAACCTTCTCGTCTTTGTTGAGATGTCAGACTCACCCACTAAGATGTTTTGTATTAAGAATACACTACACCCCCGTTTTTGTGCAATGAACACAGAAAAAAGTCCACATAATAATAATAATATTTTGGCTCTGATTTTGACTTTTCTTAAATAGAGAGCTGTGTTTAAAATAATACATCTTTTATGCAATTATTTAACGGTAAAAAAACGAAGGCGTGGTTGTAGCCATTAATATATGTTAGTGGTCACATGTAGACATATGCAAAAACCGATAAAACTATTTACAATAATTTTGTTAGGCTAGAGACCGTGTACTTGTGATTTGTCCTACAATTATGACTATTTCCCTATAATAATTCTGTCCACGATGGACACAAAAGCTAGCTTTTCTGAGCAAATTAAAAGTAATTTAAAACCCAAAACCCAACACCCAACACCACAGCCTCTTGGCCCTTGGCTTAAACTGTAGTAAAGATGAATTGAGTTTTCGGATATGTCATGAGTTCATTTATTGTTTGTTTCCTAAAAAAGAAATTTCAAAGATAAGGTGCTTTTCAGAATTATTCAATTATTGAATTTGTTCTACATATTAACCTTGATTTTTTTTTTTTTTTTAACATTTGTTACATTTTTAACTTTGTCATGTAAATTATCACCATGTAACATACTAGGAATTTCAGTTTTCTAATAACCAGTTGTTTACAGGAGCGAATTCCAATTGAGGAAGTGTTTGAGCAACTGAAATGCACCCCGGAGGGCTTGTCCTCGGAGGAAGGAGCCAACAGGCTTCAGATCTTTGGCCCCAACAAACTAGAAGAGAAAAAGGTTATTTGATTTCCTCATGTTAGGCCTTGTAGTTGTTCTAGCTTTGACACATTCTTATTCGAATGCTGATCAATCCTAGTTTCTGTTTTTCTATTCTACAACGAACAGGAAAGCAAGATACTGAAGTTCCTTGGTTTCATGTGGAACCCGCTGTCATGGGTCATGGAGGCTGCAGCCCTTATGGCAATCGTGCTAGCTAATGGAGATGGGAAGCCGCCGGACTGGCAAGACTTTGTTGGTATTGTGTGCTTGCTCGTTATCAACTCCACCATCAGTTTCATCGAAGAAAACAACGCAGGCAACGCTGCTGCCGCGCTTATGGCTGGTCTTGCTCCCAAGACAAAGGTAACACAAGAATCTAATTATTGCCGCCGATTGAAATACTTGGAACCAAAATATTTATTAGGCAACCTAAAAAAATTTGAGGAGATCAGGAAGGACTGATCTCTAACAACGTAATTAGTTTTGGAAGGGAAAGACAGTTCATGAAACGTTTACCTAGGGAATATTTGAATATATGGTGCTACTCTAATTCTTCAAGTTGAAAAGGAAAAAGGTTATTCTGAAACTGATTTGAAAACATATCACTATAATTTGATTGATGCTCGTATTTATTTATTATTTTTTTTTTTGCTTCATTAGAAATGAGAGTGTGATATATAATCTTCCTTATGTTTCATGGTGGTATATATATAGGTGCTTAGAGATGGTAAATGGAGTGAGCAAGATGCTGCAATTCTGGTTCCGGGAGATATCATTAGCATCAAATTGGGAGACATCATCCCGGCTGATGCCCGCCTCCTCGAGGGTGATCCTTTAAAGGTTGATCAGTCTGCCCTCACTGGAGAATCACTTCCTGTGACCAAGAATCCCGGGGATGAAATCTTTTCCGGTTCAACTTGCAAACAGGGTGAAATCGAAGCAGTTGTCATTGCCACTGGTGTGCACACCTTCTTTGGGAAGGCAGCTCATCTTGTTGACAGCACGAACCAAGTTGGTCACTTCCAAAAAGTGCTCACTGCCATCGGTAACTTCTGCATCTGCTCCATCGCTGTGGGCATGCTGGTCGAGATCATAGTCATGTACCCGATTCAGCACCGCAAGTACAGAGACGGGATTGACAATCTCCTCGTGCTCTTGATCGGAGGAATACCAATTGCCATGCCCACTGTCTTGTCTGTGACAATGGCTATTGGATCCCACAGGCTGTCTCAGCAAGGCGCCATCACCAAGAGAATGACTGCCATCGAAGAGATGGCCGGTATGGATGTCCTCTGCAGTGATAAGACCGGAACATTGACACTTAACAAGCTTAGCGTTGACAAAACCTTGATTGAGGTCTTCGCAAAGGGTGTGGAAAAAGACCATGTGATCTTGCTGGCTGCAAGGGCATCTAGGACTGAAAACCAGGATGCCATTGACGCCGCCATTGTTGGAATGCTTGCCGACCCTAAGGAGGTATAACCAATTGCAGACTTATCTTTTCTCATCCTAAAAAAAATGGTTATTACAGGCTAAAAAAATGGTTATTACAGGCTAGAGCCGGTATTAGAGAGGTGCACTTTTTCCCATTCAATCCTGTGGACAAGAGAACTGCTTTGACTTACATTGACTCTAATGGAAACTGGCATAGAGCAAGCAAAGGTGCTCCTGAGCAGGTATTTTAATTTTTTTTATGACCTCATTCCAAATTTCAGGACTAGTACAATTTAATGTTCTCTTTTTCTTTGCCTTTTCTTAGTTGATTAAATGATTAATTTTTGTGAACAGATTTTGACTCTATGCAACTGCAAGGAGGACACGAAGAGGAAAGTTCATAGTGTTATTGACAAGTTTGCCGAACGTGGGCTTCGATCCCTTGCTGTTGCTAGACAGGTACCGTAATTGATCTTGATATTTTCTAGTGACTTGTTGCAGTTTTCTTGTTTTGTGCTCACCTGTTTTGTTATTTTCATGATTTCAGGAAGTGCCTGACAAAAGCAAGGATAGCCCTGGTGCTCCATGGCAGTTTGTTGGGTTGTTGCCCCTTTTTGATCCTCCACGACACGACAGCGCTGAAACTATCCGCCGGGCTCTTAACCTTGGTGTTAACGTCAAGATGATCACTGGTACTTTGAGCTCTCTTCTCAATGACAATGACATCTTACAAATGTCATAATTTTTTTTTCCCTTGAGTATCTCTTAATAGAATTGGCGTTCTCTTGACTTGCAGGTGATCAGCTTGCCATTGCAAAGGAGACTGGTCGGCGACTTGGAATGGGAACAAACATGTATCCGTCTGCTTCCTTACTTGGTCAAGACAAGGACGCAAGCATTGCTGCCCTTCCCGTTGAAGAATTGATCGAGAAGGCAGATGGATTTGCCGGAGTGTTTCCAGGTCAGTAGATTTCTACTCACACTCTTCTGCTTTGCTTAGGATATTGGATACTTTGTCTTCTAACATTTTATGTTTTACTGGACAGAGCACAAGTACGAAATCGTGAAGAAGTTGCAGGAGAAGAAGCACATTTGTGGTATGACGGGTGACGGTGTCAATGATGCTCCTGCTCTGAAAAAAGCAGATATTGGGATTGCCGTTGCTGATGCTACTGATGCCGCACGAAGCGCTTCTGACATCGTTCTCACAGAACCTGGTTTAAGTGTCATCATCAGTGCAGTGCTGACCAGCAGAGCAATTTTCCAAAGGATGAAGAACTACACGGTTTGTTCCTGTGCCTTTTCTTCTCAATGCACTTTTAAAATTCGTCTGTTTTCTTACCAATGAAGATTAATGGCCTGCTTTTCCCACCCACAACACCACCCCCCTCCTCTCTTTTTCAGATCTATGCAGTTTCAATCACGATTCGTATTGTGGTAAGTAGTCAAAAATCCTCAAACTAAGCGATAAATTGTTATGCATAAGTCTTAGTTTAATAGGCATTAATAAGTTTCTTCTGTTGTCTTGCCAAATCTGCAGTTCGGTTTCATGTTCATCGCTCTCATATGGAAGTTTGACTTCTCTCCTTTCATGGTTTTGATTATTGCCATCTTGAACGATGGTGAGTATTTAACAAGTAACCATGAAATAACTTTAGATGTAATCAATTGACTCTAAGGTTGACAAGATGCCTTGTGAAATTTCTAAGGAACCATTATGACGATCTCAAAGGACAGAGTGAAGCCATCTCCATTGCCCGACAGCTGGAAATTGAAAGAAATTTTTGCAACCGGAATTGTCCTTGGAGGCTACTTGGCATTGATGACTGTCATTTTCTTCTGGTTGATGAAGGAAACTGACTTCTTCTCGGTAGGAGAATATTTATTTTATGTACTATTGTCAAGTTTAAAGCCAGTTCAATGATGGTTTGGTATGGATATATAATCGTCGGTATGATTGCAGGACAAATTTGGTGTGAAAAATCTGAGACTGAGCCCTGATGCCGAGCATGAAATGATGGCTGCTCTATACCTTCAAGTGAGTATTGTCAGCCAGGCACTCATTTTCGTTACTCGGTCACGCAGCTGGTCCTATGTTGAACGCCCAGGAATGCTATTAGTCAGTGCTTTTATAATTGCACAACTGGTAAGGATGCTACAAACTATTCATTAAGGGTAAGAAACCAAGAATGGGAAAATTGCAAGTAGCTAACTTGGTTGTGTGTTTTCAGGTAGCAACTCTTATAGCAGTCTATGCTAACTGGGGCTTTGCAAGAATAAAAGGAATCGACTGGGGATGGGCCGGGGTCATCTGGATTTACAGCATTGTATTCTTTGTGCCGCTTGACCTAATGAAGTTTGCCATCCGTTACATTCTAAGTGGAAAGGCTTGGTTGAACTTGTTAGAAAACAAGGTAATGCCTTATTTTCCTTTTGTGCATGAAAGTAGATTATGCATTTTGGTAGCAAGAGTGAACCTAAAATAGTTTTTTGGATTGATTTTGTTGTGCGTAAAAGACTGCCTTCACTACCAAGAAAGATTATGGTAAAGAGGAAAGAGAGGCTCAGTGGGCTCTTGCTCAGAGAACCTTACATGGACTTCAACCACCGGAAACCACTAACCTCTTCCCTGAGAAGAGCAGTTACCGAGAGCTGTCTGAGATTGCCGAGCAGGCCAAGAGACGAGCTGAGGTTGCGAGGTAAGATGCTGACTTTTTCTTTCATGTCATTGCATTGTGTCTTCCAATATCTTATCAGGTTATGGAGAACAAAAATTCTTACTTTCTGATTTGTGGTTTTAGGCTTCGCGAGCTTCACACGCTCAAGGGACACGTTGAGTCGGTGGTGAAGCTGAAGGGGCTGGACATCGACACGATTCAGCAGCATTACACCGTGTGATCACGTCAAACATGAAGAAACATAACTTGAGAGGAAAAGGGGCTGCAACCAAATGATGTATCCAAGAGAGAAAGAGAGATGAGCAGAGGGATAAAAATGGGGAGAAGGCCTCCTTAGTTAAGCATTTCTACAAAAATATAGGGAGAGAATCTTTGTGCTATATGTAACTCTCCTAAACTGCTTTGCATTTTACCTTCCTAATGTATTTCATTTGGCAGAAGAAAAAATGTGTGTTTGGTTTTCTGCTTGCTCTGATGTCGGGGGTCAAATAACGTCCCAGAGTTTTCTTCTTCTTCTCCTTCTTTTTTTTTTTTTTTTTCCTTCTTTTTCTTTACTTTTTGTAATCTTTTTCCTTTGTGTCCTATCACACGTGGTCTTTTTTATCTTACCCTTCTGCAACCACAAACTATTTAGCAAACATTTGGGTGTCCAAAACGTGAGAGTTTGGACTGCATGGAACTTTACTATTAATGCAATCCAAATAATTCCAATCATTCTCTTTTGTTCTTGTGACGAGGCACAGTTAGCAACTTCATTGATTAAAATGAGCTGGTTATATAGTTTGTCATTTCACAGAGATTGCTTGAGAGAGCAAAAAGAGGGAAAAAAAATACTTGGATAAAGTCTGCAATAAAATTTTCTTTGGGTTTGTTCTGATATTATCATAAGCACAATACCCACCATCATGTATTTTCCTCATTCAATTTTATTGGTCACAAATATTCTGAAATGATAATGGTAATAATAAATAAAGAAATTTTGGACACAAAAAATCCTAAATTGGACCACAATTGTCTTTGTGTTTTATTTTGCTCTGTATAATCCAATTCCATAATTTTTTTTTGGTCACAATCAACCTAATATAAAACTATATTCAACTTTTAAATATTATATCAAATCCAATCCAACTTATATACAAAATTCGATCCATAAAATGCTAGTCATGAACATAAAATCCACAGTGAAACGGACTATGGCTTGTGTACTGTCTTTTCGATAACATGTACAAGTAAGAAACATAAATAATATACCATATTTTTGTTTTTTTACTTTTATATGGTAGATAGGAGTACAATCCTTTCAAAAGGATCATATACTAAACCTAAAAAATTAAGTGCTAATCCTTAACAAGTTGAGATATGTTCAAGTTTAAAATTATAAGTCCTATATATTCTCAAGTATAAGGTTGTCTAAGTAATATAATACTCAAAGAATCCGAGGTAGATCTCACAGGAAAAAGATATTGTAAAGGTCTAATATATCAATTATATTATTTTTATTTATTTATTAGCTGAAAATTTTAAGGATTAAAGTTAATTATTTACAATCTATTTATAATATTTACACTTTTTTTTAACCTTTTCTATTTTTGGATTTTTTTTTTTGTGATTTTGGAAATTTTAATGAAAAAAAAAGTTTAATTTAAATGGTAAATGAAACTTTAACAATAAGTGCAATTTAATTTAAAAGAAAACAACAATGAAAGGTTTTATTCTATTAATTAACTTAAATATGTTTTAGTTTTTCTAAAACTATTTATTAAAAAGGTTTAAGCATGCAATATACCATCTTTTGTTTATAAGAAATCAAGAGTTAGTAAGCATTTAATGTGCCTATAATACATCAAAAACTCATTTTAACAAATAAATATGATTTCAAAATTAACTAACTAAAATTACTAACAAAATTAAAATTAAGCATTTACCATGTCATTCCTTGTCTACAAATAATCAAAATATTCCTAAGTATTATTCATGCAAGCCTATGTCTATGATAAATCAAAACTCAATTTTGCAAGAATTTAAGCTAAGTTAACAAGAAAATCATAAGTTTTCTAAAAATGATTTTGGCATTATAACTGTTTAGAAAACTTTGAAAAGCTAAAAGTATTTAACTTAATTTTGCCAAAATTTTCCTTCTCTCCTTAGCTATAAAGGAAATTAGAAAAAATATAATTAAGAAAACCACACATAATGTTGTCAAACATAAATTGACAACATAAAAACTAGAAATATTTTATAAAAACATAAAATTAAACTAGACAGAAAACTAACCTAAAGAAAGAGAGAGAGAAAGAAACAACTCCAAAAATATGGAGAAGAAGGGTGAGTTACAATACCATTGAGAGGTATAAAAGGATGGAGCTATTTACATATTTTTTATAGTTATTTTATTTATTTATTTATTATTTTTATTATTTTATTTCGATAATTTTTTGTTGCAAATGACTAAGACATTTTAAGATTTTTTTTAAAATTTTTTTGAATAAATATTTGTTGCCCCCACAGCTGATTTAGAATCAACATTTAATTTTTTTTTACTTTTTTAAGGGTTGACAATTCGGGTCCACATGTCGGGTTCGGGTCGGGTTAAGCCCTTATCTAAAGAGCCAACACGCCAACCTGAACTCGACCTGTGACCTAACAGGTCAAAAAAAGCCCAACCCAAACACGACCTGACGTGTCAACTGGTTGACACGACCCAACCCGTGCAACCCATCAATATGCTACTTTGTGCATGTTCATGTTGACACGACATACTGACCCGCTAAACTCGATAGACTTACAACACAATAGACCCAACAAGAAGCCTACAAAATAAATAATAACCCAACAAAACAAAACCATCAAAAAAGTTAACAAAACTTGGTATAAGTTTAACAAAAACAAATATGCTAGAAATTAGATTCATGTCAAGTTAGATATACAACAAATATTAGACTAATTTGAAACTTTAAAATTAATTTCAGGTTATATGAGTTGCTTTAAGGTCACACGGGTTCAATTCAGGTTACACGGGTTGATTAGCAATTTTTAGGTCAATTTTAGGTCAGCCAGATTTCAACTCGTTTTTGGCAGGTTACTGCGGGTTGATTTCGTATTGATTCAGGTTGACCCAAACCTGACCTGTTTTTTGTGCAGCTCAGACGAGTTTGACCCAATTCCAACCTGAGGCCTATTTTTCCAACCCTAACTTGTATTTTTTCATGTCGGGTTTGTGTCATGTCATCGTGTTGTGACCTGAATTACCGGCCTTACTTTTTTTAGTTTCTCACACATGAATCAGCCCAAATTTTACGCTGATTTTATCCCAAAATCTGATGCTTCACTTGTATTGGGTGGACAAAATTAAAGTGTTGGGTTTGCTGACGAAGATGGAAACTCATGGCTCGCGTTTGGAGAGAGTAGTTGAGACAGAGTGGATTCATCAAGGCTGTTCATTTGGTCTCAATAAGCTGATCTAAGAGCTGAAAAGACGAGCTCATGTGGGATGCACTGCATGAGACCGAAGGCTAAATTTGACGCTAACAAGGACACATGGATAATTAACATTTACTTGGCGGTTTGATCCGATAGTTTTGGAGGCATCACATTGCATTCTTTTTATTTTTTATTTTTTTTTTTTTTTTGCTTTCTTATACATTTGAGGTCCTTTTTTACCTATTTTCATGCAGTTTGGCTCTATTTTTCTTCCATATTTCAAATCTAAAATAAAATAAGAAAACTAAAATTAATTATCTTACAAACATAATTTTTACAATAATTTTAAAATTATTTATTTTACATTAAAACACACAAAACACATTAAAAATAAATAAAAACTTCTAAAATTAATTAACCTTAATAATTTCACACAGATATATTATTTAAGACATAAGAATATTTTTAGAAATTACTAGAAATATTATAAAGCATATTTGCAAACTAAAAATTTATTTTCAAACATTTTAATATTAAAAATAAAATGACACAAGATTATTTTTACGATTTTAATTATTTACAAACTAATTAATTATTAAACATATATAAATGTTTCTAAAAATTACTAAAAAGATTATTAAACATAAAAACACACTAAAACTGATAATTAAACATATTTTCATACAAACACACTAAATTACTATTTATCACACAAATGCTATAATTAAGGAGTTTAACGAGAAATATGAATGCAAACTGATGATATTTATGTTAGACATAGTGTCCTAAGGAGTAAAATATTGAAATATGTTTTTAAAAACTTTTTATCAATAGAGAATTTATCATTCATATATGAAATGTTGTCCCCTTTATGTTCATTTTTATTGAATATATGATAAACAAATAAAAGTCTAAGACTGTTGGTCTAAACCTTTAAGAATCGTGCATATGATGGATAAATTATACAAAAGACATAAATCTTAAAGGTGATGGCCTAAATCATAAGATTCGCAATCAAGGGAATAAAGTCAGTACTTTATTTATGTTAAGATTGTTATGCTGTCTACATCCCAAGGCTTATCTTGGTCATTGGAGTACGACTCCACGAGCAAAAACATTGATGCATTATCATAGGTGACAATGTATTAGATCAAGACAAAAAGATGAATTGATTTGGTTGATAATTTTGTTTGTGCAAATCAATTCACTTTAGACAATCAGATATATTGTGTCCTAATCCTAAAATGACTAATAGGCCCATTATGTTGACTTATATCTTTTGATGTACCAAAAGCTGACCTCCTGACTTAATGATTGTACGCATACCGATTCATTTAAGGCATGACTCTTGATTAACATAGACTCGTTATTCATAGATATGAGATCTATAGCTCTTTTGTGGAGTTAATGATATTCTCATGTATACATTATCCTGTAATTGGAAAACTAAAGCGCTTAACTATTTGGATATATAGGTGTAACAAAATGGTATACTATCTACAGATAATAAGTATTCTAATGGTGTGGTAATGGAATATAAGATAAAAATAATTAAGAAGATAAAACAGAATTTATCCTTAAGCCGATTATGAATATCCTATATGGACATGACACATTGTGATATATCATAGACGGTTAGCTTATTGGAGCTTTGTAATTTTATATAGTTCAAGAGTACAGCTCTAAACTTTTAGTGGAGTAGCGTTAGAATTGATAATTATAAAATATGTATTAGGGATATTATATTTTGTAGTTATTAGAGCTTGAACTATATATGTCTTTTGGGTCCCCTTTGCTAGCTCATAATAAATCCTGTAACAATATGACGTGTTTTTCTTATATATTAGTGACTTATATTAAATTATTAAATTGGCTAAAATTTGAGTTAATTGGATTTAATAATTCATTGTAATTTATCGGTTGAGTTAATTTTGTGAATTAATTCAAGATAAACATGTTGAATAATTTGGATAATATTTTATTTATATGGGTTTGTTTGTATATGACTATTTTAATTAAATAACTTTTCTATTGAGCTATTTGAATTAAAATTGAGGCTCTATAAAGAATATTCATATCAAATAAGATAGGATTTATTCAATTGGTTGAGATTGGATCTACCAGATTAGCTTGAGGAGTTCGAATTCAATTCAAACTCCAATATTGCAACCACACAGTCGATCATGATACATTAAGCGTGGTCGACCATGGCAGCTAGAGTGACATTATGCTTCACATTTTTTTACTCTGAAACTTATACAAACTTGAATTTTGAGGCATAATCTAATAATGATTAACTCTAGATCCGACTACTATAAATAGGGGATGAGTTTTCTTTGTTATTCAAGTCACTTGAGAATCAAAGAGTTTTAACATCAGGGATTGTAGTTCTTGGTTGGAAGGGCAGTTTGGAGGAATAGCTGTGCGATGTGTGACCACCCACTCTCCGATCACGGATAGAAAATAGTAAAGAAGACTAGTTGGTTAAGGTTCTTCTTTACACGAATTCAAGCCCACTTCGGTATACAAAAGAGGTTAGTTAGATCTGTAATTAATTTATGTATTTAAATTATCAAACTTGTATTTTGAAAAATACTCTTATTTAAAATTTTTAACATTTCGCTGCGTACTCGTTTTCCAACAATTGATATTAGAGATTTGATTTTTACATCAATGTTATGGGGTTGTGATCATGCTATGTACATAGACTATGTGATCTTATTCTCTCTTATGCTTGAATTTAATTTTTTAGAGAGTTGGCACTCTAAGGTTTTTATATAATTAAATTTTATCATGAGATTATGTTGTGAATGTTTATTAATTAATTATGGTTGATTAAATTTTTGTTTAATTAATTATTAATTAATTAATTAATGCTGGTTATGGTTCTTTAAAGGTTAGAATATATATCTCAGTTTTTTATATAATTAGATGGCGGTTTATCATCATCGTCTAGGATTTATTATGTTAATTTTAAATTTGTAAAATTTTATAATTAAATAATTATTCGAAGTAAAGACGGATCTTGAAGATAGAGATGATAAGAGTTCTATTTTCTTTGTGTTTATAATTTTTTTATATCTTTGAATTGTTGAAAATAAAATTGAAAAAATACTTAAAAAACTATTTTCTAGAAAAACACTGATTTAGCTCTTTTTGCAAGCCGAACCCTTCAGGTCGACAAGATAATGGTTGTAGACTAGTGGGCCAAACTTCTAGTTTGATAGGTCGACAGGAGGCAAAACATTTTTCAAAAAAGGAGCATTTTTTGATGTAGTTTCTTATTTTGTTTTTGAGACAATTCTGATAAACATGAAATTTTATGATGACCAGAAAAATAAACCTTTTGTTCTCTGAGGAATTGAAGAATAGAAGACGAATACTACATGAAGAAGGATACAACATGAAGATACAAGATGAATAATTGATAATATGTTTCGATTGATTTTTTGTAATTTTATTTTCTTTTCTCTTGGATGGAATTATGATATTATGACTATTTATTTATTATTTTGCTTATGGCTTTACCTGTTGCTTTGTTTGTCTACATTATAATATGATATGCAATAAATGTTGCTAACATGCTATGTAGAATAGGGAGTGCCGCTCCTTAAACTTGTTCATGCATGTTAACATAAAACCTTCACTTTTAAAATATTAAGTAGGTGAAGGTTTTCGAAGAAAGGACCTACGATTCCATCATTGGTCCATAGGTAGCACATAGTGGTTTTAACCCCTAGGTTAGAATTTCATCATGTATCGAGTTGAATCTCTGAAGGGATAATTTATTTTAGCATAATTTATCATTGTAAACCCCTAGATGGCAATTATAAATCATAGATAAAATAGTTGAAACGATTGTTATACACTCAAGATTAATTTTGTTATTAACCTCCTCTATGAGCTCTATTAATGAAATTAATGGCCAAAGAAAACATTTATTAACATGTGCTAGATCGTACAGGTCTTGGATGACATATATTAATCAAAGGGGATCCGTGTTTCTAATTGAATTTAGCAAGTCTCCCTTAGGCGGCTTGTTGGATTTGAGTTGGAAATTATCGTTATAAGGTTAAACACAATTATATGTTTACTTGTTTGTGTTATCTTATTAAACTGTTGTAGAATGTTTGCTTATGTTTGGTATATGAATCTTTATTGTAGATAAAAATGTCTAAAAAAGAAACCGTCATGCGAATCAATAAATTAGAAGCCAAGAGAATGTCAAAACGTGTATATAGTTACCAATTGAGTCGAAAAAGTCCATCGTAAATTGAGACAAACCATTATAATAATGGCATGGATCAAACTCTTAACGATTTGATCATTTTAATTTGTTACTGAGCCATAAAGATGGCATTTCAAGATCAAATTCGTAACTAGTTGATCAACTTAAAGGGCTGAGCCTAGATAGCACAACTCGGGGCAAGTTGATCAAGTTTAGAGTAAGGACTAAACCATGACCATCGAGCCCATTGTTGCATCAAGCCATGAAGATGGCGATATGGGATCAAACTCGAAAGCGAGTTGATCAAATTTGCTTTTGTACTCTGCCATGTAAAGTGAGATCAAACTCTACCAAGTTGATTGGATTGAGCCATGAATATGGCGATATAAGATCGAACTCAAAAATGAGTTGGTCAAATCCATGGTTGATAGTGAGCCATAATAATGACACGAGAATGTCATCGGCTTGAGTTGTTGGAGCCTAATTTGGACACGATGACGACATAGTAGGTTTGAAATTGGATCGAATTGATCAAGTTCGAATTGATCAGACATAGTACTTTTTCAAGTGGTGCACATTCTAGCTTTTGGTTATGATTGAGCCATCAAGTTTCTCCAGTTTGTAGACCCCATCTCGAACAACTGCTCAAATTCGATAAGGACCCTCCCAATTAGCCGCCAATTTCCCAATAAAGGCTTCCTTCATATTCTAAAAGACTTTCCTAAGTACGCATTTGCCTTCCTTGAGCTTTCTGATCTTTACCTTCTAGTTATAATACCTGGCGGCTACTTGTTGAGAACGTCCAAGGCGATAGAAGGCATTATCCCTCTTTTCGTCTATCAAATCCAAAGCATCTCGCATCATTTTGTCATTCTTTACTTCGTTTAGGAGCAAGTAATTGACTCAAAAACCTTGAGCGACTACCTCCATAGGGATGACAACTTCAGTTCCATACACGAGTGAAAAATAGGATTTGCTAGTCACTTTTCTTGGAGTTGTTTGGTAGGCCCAAAGCATCATGGGGAGCTCTTTGACCTAATGTCCTTTCCTAGCCTCCAATTTATTCTTCAGTTTCTTCACTATCATCTTGTTTGTTGCCTTTGGCTACCCATTTCCTTGTGGGTACCTTGGTGTGAAGAAGCTTAAAATAATGTCCTAGTTGTGGCAAAACTTCTTGAAGGATGAGGAAATGAATTAGGAGCCATTATCGATTACTATCTCACTTGACATTCTAAATCGACAGATAAGATTCCTCCAAATGAATCTTTTGACATCTTGCTCTTTAATGTCCGGCAATGCTTTGGCTTCGACCTATTTAGAAAAATAACCCAAAGGACAAGGAGATACTTGACTTGCCTAGGAGCGGGAGGAATGATCCAACCACATCCATCGAATACTTCATAAAAGGGTACGGTGAACTGACTGAGGAGAGTTCCTCAATAGGTTGGTGAATGATGGGTGTGTGTCTCTAGCACTTGTCACATTTACAAGTGAAGTTCTCACAATCGCTCTACATTAATAACCCTCTCAACCTCGTCTTCTTCTAGACAGCAAAGATAAGGACCTATGAAGGAATGCCTGTAGAGCTTCTTATCGATCAAGCAATATCGTGTAGCTTCAACTTTAATTTTTCTCACTGCCTGCTTGTCTTTAGGAAACCATTTGTCACATATGTACATCTCGAAGGGAGTCCTCCAATCATCCCTCGGGTCCACATAGTTCATCTCCTTGGCCAACTCAATGCTTGGATTGTCAATCCGTTACAAGAGAATTATTCTTCTTTCACTGACTTTGACTAAAGATCCCAAATTAGTAAGTGCATCAGCTCTAGAGTTCTATTCTTGTAGGTTGTGCTTCACTTCAAAATGATCGATCTGTGCCTTTAGCTTGCCAACTAGCTTTGGATATGAAAGCATCTTCTTGTCCCTAGCTTCATAGTCTCCATTTATCTGGTTAACTATCAATGTGGAATTGCTTTTCACAATAAGTTTAGAAGCCCCTAGCACGGCAGCAAGCGTTATACCAGTAACCATTACCTCGTATTCGGCTTCATTTTTTGTGGCCTTGAATCCCAATTGAAAATTTTGCTCGATTTCCTCGCTAGTTGGTGACTTCAATAGCATTCCTACTCTTGATCCCTTTTCTATGTTGGATCCATCGACTTGCATGATCCATTGCTTCGATCCCTACTCAACGAGTATGTACGTCCATTTAGTGCTAAAATCTACGAGCACCTAAGCTTTTAGAGCCATCTAAGGTCAATATTCAAGGTCAAACTCTATCAAATCAATAGCCCATTTCGTCATCTCCCAAAGAGGTCTGGTTTGTGCAAGATAGCTCGCATCGAGTAAGACGACAATACCACAATAGTGTGGCCTTGAAAGTACAAATGAAGCTTTTGAGCTGACATGACGAGTGCATGTGCTAGCTTTTCAACAATAGAGTAACTCATTTTGGCATCCAACATGGTGTGGTTTATGAAGAAAACTGGTTTTGGACAACATCTTCCTATCTAACTAGGGCTGAACTTACTATGGTTTCTGAAATCGCTAAATACAGATACATGACTCTCCAACTTTGGGCTTCGTGAGGATTGGTGGAGTGGTTAAGTATCTCTTCAATTATTGGAATGCTTCTTTGCATCATTCATTCCATTTGAACATTGTATTTTTCTTAAGCAACTAGAAAAACGAAACGCATCTATTTGCAGACTGGGCTATGAATTGACTGAGTGTGGTGACTCAACTAGTAAATTCTGTATCTTGCACTTGGTTCTTAGTGATGGCATCGATTGGAAGGCTTTTATTTGGTTTAGGTTGGCTTCAATTCCTCGCTTCATCACGAGGTAACCCAGGAACATACCACTCGTCACTCCAAAGGTACACTTATCTAGATTCAGCTTCATGCTGTATTTTTGGAGAACGTCAAACCATTCTTGTAGATGTTTAATAGGGAGGTGGGCCTACAAAGACTTGACTAACATGTCATCAATGTACACTTCAATATTCTTACCAATTTGTTGTTCAAACATTATGTTGACTAGCCTCTAGCAGGTGGCTCCCACGTTCTTTTCACCGAAAGGCATAACCTTGAAACACAAAATCCCCTACTCAGTAATAAAAGCGGTCTTCTCTTGGTCATTCGGATGCAGAAGGATTTGATTATAGCCAGACAATGCATCAAGAAAGCTTAAAATTTCATGATCGGCCATTACGTCGACGAGTCGATTGATATATGGCAATGGGTAATTGTCTTTTAGGCAGGCTTTGTTTAAATTTGTGAAATCAACGTACATCTACCACTTTCCATTTTTCTTCTTCACAATCACCACGTTGGCAAGTCAATCTGGGTACTGTACAGGATGAATAAACCCATCCTCAAGCAGTCTTCTCACTTCATATTTCACGATGTTGTTTCGTTCAATTTTGAGATTTCTTCTTTTTTGCCATACAGGTCTGTGGTTTGGATTGACGTTGAGTCGATGTGAGATTGTGCTTAGATCGATTCCTGGCATATCTATGTGAGACCAAGCGAAACAATTGTTATTAGCTTTCAAGAAATCAATAATTTGAGATTTTACCTCAGGGTCTAGTTGTGACCCAATCTTCACTATATGTCTTTCGTCTTTTGGATCGATTTGAACTTCATCAAGCTGCTCCAAAACTAATTCAACGCAGTTTTGATTACTAGATCTATCATGTTTCTATGTCTGTAATTGCTATAAAGCCCTCTTTTGCTTCATAGTAGTAGCATAGCAGCTCCGTGCTACTTCTTGACTTCCTTGTATGTCTCTGATCCCTTGCTTTGTTAGGAACCTGATCCTCTGGTGGTTTGTTGATGGGATGACCTTCATGGCATGTATCCAGGGCTGCTTGAGAATGATGTTATACGCCAAAGGGCAATCCATAACAAGGAAACTTGTCATCTTGTTTTCACCCGCTGCATAAACCGGGAGTTTGATTCTCCCAATGGTTGTTATCGCTTTGCCATTGAAACATACCAATGATGTGGCAGATTTCTTGACCTCTTCTTCGTCGATTTCCATCTCCTTTAGAGTTGAGAGGAACAAGATGTTTGCAAAGCTTCCATTAATAACCAACACTCTATCGATTTCACAATTTGCGATGTTGAGCTTAACAACATCATCATGCAAAATGTTGAGCCCAAATGACTCGTCACTTCAAAACGAAATATTGTGCTCACCGTATTCATTTGTTATTGAGCTGACAGTAGCTTGGCTTGATCGTCGCTAGTGAGCCTTCATCTGCTTTGCGAAATCGCCACTAAGAACAGAGCCTCCACAAATGGCTCCTATGATTTTCCTGATATGAACCACGCCAAGAACTGACGCAACCCTAACCAAAATTGGCCTCCAAGATCGAAACACCTAATTGGATTTGAAATGAAACCACGACCCGATGCCTAACAAGAAGCATAAACCTTGGTATGTGAGGACGCCACAATCAGTTATGGACGGACTGATTGATAAGTCTATGAATGCCATGGAATCTTCCGATAAGTTCGAATAATTTGTTTAGAAACTGGAGAGAATTAAACCTCAAATTGTGTATAAAAAAAACCAAGTTACCATTGAATGAAATTCGTTACATTATATAGTGGTTTCCTTTGTGAATTTTGAGCTCCTAATTGCCCATGGAATTTCGGGCAAATCAATTACCAGCCAAAAAAATGCTCAATCTAAAGCAAATAAAGTATGTTTCCTAAATGGCTTAAAAGCATTACAATAATATAAAAGTAAATGCATGTTTTGTAAAAGAAAAGAAAACTAGACAATAATCAGGCAATTAGCTGATTCTTTTCGCCACTTGACGCCTCAAATTGGGAAAGTAACTGAAATGGAAAATAGCGAGATTATTTGCAGCCATAGGATTATTTGGTCCCTTCTAGAACTTGAATCACGCATTTATTGGTCTAGATATCACATGCAATTCCCTCAATGGGCCTCCATGTGATAGCTTGAGCCCAAGATGCTTGAATCAGCCCAATAAGCATTTCTTTGAATTTCTTCGCACGAGCTCTCGTAACCGGACCAATGGGAACTTGAATTGGATCTAAATATGTCTCATCCCTTATGCTCTTGCTTGTGCTACCGATGCCCTCATCATTCCCCTCCTCTTGAGAAGGATTTGTCCTTAAATCGTTGCCTGCATCAAAAGGACTTAGATCATAAACATTAAAGGTGGCGCTTACACCATACTCACCTGGAAAATCTAGCTTGTATGCATTATCATTGATCCTTTCAAGAATTTGAAAAGGACCGTCCCC
>CAMOHE010041991.1:0-11954 GCA_946598075.1 Artocarpus hirsutus
TTGAGGTTAAGGAAATTGAAAAGATCCCATATGCATCAGCTGTTGGGAGTCTAATGTATGCTCAAGTTTGTACTCGTCCAGATATAGCATACATTGTTGGATTATTGGGCAGATATTTGAGTAACCCTGGAATGGATCATTGGATAGCAGCCAAACGGGTTATGCGATATTTACAGAGAACAAAAGATCACATGCTTACATATAGAAGGTCAGACCAACTCAAGATCATTGGTTATTCGGATTCGGATTTTGCTGGATGTCAAGATAGTCGTCGATCCACTTCGGGCTATATTTATTTGCTTGCTGGAGGAGCTATTTCTTGGAGGAGTGCTAAGCAGTCACTCATAGCTTCTTCCACTATGGAGGCAGAATTTATAGCATGTTATGAGGCATCCAATCAGGGAATATGGCTGCGAAACTTTGTCACTGGGCTGCGAATTGTGAAAAGTATAGAAAGACCACTCAAGTTGTTTTGTGACAATAAATCTGTAGTCTTGTATTCCAATAACAACAGAAGCTCTTCAAAGTCAAAGCATATAGAGATTAAGTTTCTTGTTGTTAAAGAAAGAGTTCAGAGTGGTCAGGTGTCTATAGAGCATATAGGTACAAACTCCATGATAGCAGATCCGCTTACAAAAGGACTTCTACCCAAGGTCTTTCATGAGTACACTGCTCATATGGGTGTTCAGTTGCTTAATGATATATAGTTTTAGTGGAAGTTTGTATTTGAATGCTAATTTTCTTTGTATATAGATATTATGTGTTTGTATATGTTTTCTGCAGAAATAAAGAATACAATTTACTTACACTCTGATTTTGGTACAGTTTTGATCTCATTCAGGTATAAGGTAGGACCAGTTAAAAATAGACATGTTTATATCACATTGCATGTAATTTTTATGCTACACATCCATACTTGATCTATGTCATTTGGTTACATCGATATACGTAATCATTGATGGGTCTAGTCACACTACATTTGTGACGAAGGCCGCTTTGGTTCTATGTTGGTATGATCAATGGACGAGATTGTTTAGGAATACCCTTATGTGTGATAGCAAAGGTTGAGCTCACTAAAGTTAACACATTTTTGTAAAGATACATATGTGGCCCAAGTGGGAGATTGTTAGAAAATAATTTTTCATGTGGGCACACATATGTAATTAAATATGTTATTTAATGCTATCTTAAAGTAAAGCCTAAATTAAAGTGATATAATTAAGATAAAGTTAAAAGGCTTTATTGGGTATTAAAATAATGTATGGGTTATTTTATAAATATTATATGTGTATATACCAATTTATAATTTTCAGATTTTATGATGGACGAAACTGAAAATACACTAAAATAACAAAAGTTATTTATTCTGGTTATGGTCCCCAATTCATTCGTATTATTTCATTTAGAAAATTTACAGATATCCTGCTTCTTTGGAAATCCCATCTTCCTTGAAGTTTCAAAGGGATACGTATTGAATTGGAAGGCGATAACACATAACAATTCAAGATCATGAATCCAGGTACGTTTCCGCAATTCGGAACTATTCTTCTCAATAATTTGACATGAATGATCCTGTGTAGGAATTTTTGGTTCAATCCATTCTAACAGTTCCCACCACAATCTTAGTTATAAACAGTAAAAAGTTCTCACATGCTACAGTAACAAAAAACAAATTTGCTACAGTAAAAAAGTTCTCACATGCTTCAGTAAAAGTAGTTCTCATCACTCTCCCAAACACTCTATAAATAGCACAATACTGATCAAAAACTGTTATTTTACCATAAATTCTAAAAATATAGGATGAAAATAAGAAAATAACAAGGCTCGTTTCGTCAAATCACACCTTTGTCTATCTTCCCACTCCACACACAGGACTTGGGGTGGAGACAAACGACCTTTGTGTGAATTAATTAACACAAAAAAAAAAAAAAAAATTATCCGTCCTTCTTTTTATCTATTTATTTATATATGCTGATCCATTAAATTAGTAATTTATTAGTTTATTGGAGATTTATAATAAATTTAAAATGCTCTATCTCTATCCGTCATCTTCCACTGTCTCTCTTCAAGATTGCACAGAGAGAGAGAGAGAATATGGGATTTCCATGGTCGACCTAAATTTCAAACAAGCTTAACTTTTCTAGGGTTTCCATCTTCTTTATATCAGTCTCCACAGGTGAAGCTCCAATCTTTCATTCAATTTCTTTCCTATTTTTCCTCTTCCGATTCCCTCGAGAAAATCTCAATCTTTCTCTCTCTCTTTTGGTTTGAAAACTTTGCCTTTTTTTGGAAAATTGCGGAAGTTCCATTCTGAAAAGCTTTGATTGAGGAAAAAAGATTGAATTTTTGGGTCTCATTCGTCTCATTTTTTCGCTTTATTCCTTTTCTCGGGATTCGGTTTTGCCTTTTTTTTTTTTAATGCTTCGTGTCAGGGGACACAAACTTTCGGTGTTGAATACAAGAATTTTTTGTTTGAATTAGATAAAACTAGAATTAAAATAAAATTCGGTTTTAGTTTGTTGTAAAATTTGCATGTTGATGATTGGTTAAGTGATTGAAATTTATTCACATTTATTGAGAATCTTGATTTTCTACCTCTTAAATTTAAAGTCTTTAGTTGGAGCTGTTGATTTTGAAAAGGCAAAAATTAGTTGGATCTTTGAATCAGAACTGTCATATTCTTTTGATGGCTTGGCTCTTTGGATATATATATTTATATATATATATATATATATATATTTCTCTCTCTCTCTCTCTCTCTCTCTGTGATCTCTATTATAGCTTTTGGAGATTTTCATTGTACCAAATTGGTATGTGTTATGTTAGATAATTGAAAAGTGAAAAAATTTGAAGTGAATTTGTTTATCATGTGAAGTACAGAAAAAGCCTTTTGAAAAATGCCAGCAAAAGCTGAGAATAAAGACAGGAGGTCACAGCAGCAAAGTGCAGAGAATGTGTTACAATCAACTGTCTATGCTCAACCATGGTGGAGGGAAGTGGGGAGTAATGAAAAGACTTCAACAAAACCATCTTTTCGGGAACTTCTCCAACCAAATGGTTCTTTTGGTTTAAATGGAGCAAATGGTAGATTGGATGATGGGAACAGCTTGAACAAAAAAATGCCTCCAAATATAGTATCATCACAGTCTGGTAGATATCTCTTACCTATTATTATGATTTTCTCTTTAGGATGATTCCCAATTTTTTTTCCTTCCTTGAATCTAACTCGATTAGTGAAACCATATGCCTTGATGAGATTAAAAAAAGGGAAACAAGAACAAGAATAGAAATGTAAGAGCTTGGTTTCCGATAATTGGTTAGTTGAATGATGATCTGATACCGAAGAACTACGGACTTGATCTGCTGTTGAGATTTTTTTTGAATTGTCTAACTCTTGAGTATTTTCCTCCCATTAGAACTATGGACATGATGTGTTACTTGCCAGAGTTTGCGGGAGAAAGAGGGAGGAAGTATATATCTATGATATATCAAAGCATGTTTTCTTCTTTTTATGGTTGAGTTATGTTTGGTCATGGAAAGTAATGCTTTTTTTTTTTTTTCCTTCTTTGATGTCAGATGGAAACAACGAACCAGAACATCATCTCAAAACTGTTCCATCCTCAACTCCCCTTTTGGCGGGGGAACACCTCGATCCAAATTCCCAAATGGAGCTTGTTGGTCACTCAATCGTAAACTTGTTCTCTATCTCTCTTTATCTTGTTTTAATGGACATACTCAAGATCATGTAATTCCGAAGTAGCAGTGACAGACAATTATGTATATAATTCTTTTGGAGGATACGAATTTCTTTTCATATTCATGTTACCGGACTTTGCCTTTCCTGCATAAGATTATATGGAAATTACAAGCTATCTAATTTGCAGGTTCTAACTCCGTATCCATATGGGGATCCGCATTACAGTAGAGTACCATGTCCTTTTGGGCTTCAAGCCATGGTATGCTATCTGCAGGCTTTTGTTTATCTTAACTTAGGATATCAGAAGTCTTCCATGTAAACAACAAAGAGTTAGCTAACTAATTAATTGTTTAATTAAGCCTCCATGCCAACTGATGCTAGCCCAGATGGTAAGGATATGGTAGATTAAGAAAGAAATCCCATGTTTGAATCCTGGGAGCAACAAACAATGTATCAAAAAAGTTAAATGAAAGCCTTGAACAATTGGAAATGGGAAGTTCTTGGCTGCTTATTTAGGATAAAATTGATGACTTTGTTGGGGTATTCTTACAAACGTTTCCGTTATTGTATGAAAAAGGGCTTTTTTTTTTTTTTTTTTTTTTAACGTAACTGTAATCTGGGCATGCCAGAGAACTTTCAAGGTTTTATGCTTTTCTTGTACTTTCACACTGGAGGTTAACTTAATATTGGGTTAAATTGTTTTCAATTGTCTGATTAGAAACAAGCAACTCTTTGAGGGGTCGAGACTTGTATACTCCACCAGAATTAGAACAAAATTCGTGGTATGATGACAGGTACCTCCTCATTTATATGGCATGTCTCCTAATAGAATGCCCCTGCCCCTTGAAATGGAAGAGGAGCCTGTTTATGTAAATGCAAAGCAGTATCATGGTATCTTGAGAAGAAGACAGTCACGTGCTAAAGCTGAACTTGAAAACAAAGCGATAAAAGTTAGAAAGGTAAGTAAGAAAACTTATTTGCAGCTTTCACGTAATAAAAAAAAATTGGGGCCATTTCATAGAAAAAAGTGGTTATAAGGTGTTAGGACTTGGGTAAATAAAAGATTTCTATGATGTTTTTCTGCAGCCATATCTTCACGAATCTCGGCACCTGCATGCTGTGAGAAGGGCAAGAGGATGTGGAGGGCGTTTTCTCAACACGAAGAAATCAGAGAACAATGTTACCGGTCCCACATCAGAAAAGGGTACAAATTTAGACACAAGCCAATCAACGCAATCCATCAGCAATGGAAATGTGAATCCAATCAGTCATCAGAACGAAGGATTAGTGAAAACTTTCTCTAATGGAAATGGCAATGGCAATAGCAATGGCCATGGCCCATCATCTGCTTACGGTTTCCGGTTTGACGGGAGCAAGGAGGGTGACTGCCTTGGTCAAGGCAGGGAGAGCATGCAGTTGAATGGCTCCACTCATGGGGCCATCCCCATTAAATGACATCACTCTCTGAGGACGCGGTTTCCCCATAGAACGAGTCTACCGGTTTAGTACTTACAAAACTTTTCTTAATATTGAACCAGCTCGCCATCTTTGTGTGTCCTTTAAAAGAGTGTTGATGTCTTGCAGGTGAAGCTGATCACAGCAGATGTTGGATCGGATTTAACTCCGGGGAAACTTTCCTTATACAATGTCTGTATCAGGCAATTCATTCTTGGCTTTGGTTAACACTTTCATGTCTATTTGGGGTGGAAATGAATGAAGAGGGTCGGGTCTCTTGAGAAGCCTTTCAGTCTTATTTCACCCCCTCTTGTAAAACCAGTAGAAAGAACATGTAGGGAATTGTTGTGGTGAATGAGAGGATTTAGAAAACATCTAAACTTTTCAAGGGCGTGTAAAACTTTTATCTATTTGGGACAAAAGGGCTTGCTGCTGCTTTTTATTTTTTGTTTTTTGTTTTTATATTTTTGACGTGACAAATTAATTATTCCCATGATGGGGTTCTTGGGAAGCCGGTTGATGGATGTCTGTTTGCTTTTAGAGACTTCTCTGATCATTTTATTTTTTGCTTGAATATTGAATTGAGAGAACTTGAACTCTACATCTCAACGTAGAATTGTCGCTAGATTTGAACCCTCTTAATCTGTTGCTCTTTTGGGTTGATTGGTTAATAGGCTGTTGGTACAAACCATAACTTTGTGGTTTGAATTTTTAGATGGTTTCTAATCTTGGCTTTCGCTTTTGAATGAGACCATAACCTTCTAATACATTTGCATGTCCTTAAAAACAAAGGATGCAAAAACCAAATATTTGAGGTACTATGTTCCTTAAGATGTTAGAATGAGAAGCTTAACAAAATAACAAAATGTTCTGGTTGTCTTAGTACTTACTTTGAACATAGGAGGCCTGCTTAGGAGGACTTTTTAAAAGTTGTTTTTAATTTTTTTGGGTTTAAAAGTTGTTTCTAAAAATGTTTGGATATACTATCAAAAGTATTTTCAATACTTCATGTTAAAGTTATAAAATATAGCTTCTTAAGAAAATAATTTTTAAATAGATTTTTAAACTTGTATTAGAGTATTAATAATATATTATAAACTCGAATATAATATTTTTGTAATTTTTAAAATTTTGACCCAATAAAAATATGGTTTGTGTTTCAAACACTTTTTGATAAATTATGGCTATTATATTTTTTTTTAACTGGCTAAAAGCAGAAATTATGCCAAAATGGGCCATCATCGACCTAGTCAAGGGTTGGAAATAAAAGCCCTAGACATGGCGTATTTGCTCTCTCTCTCTCTCTCTCTCTCTCTATATATATATATGTTTGTGTGTGTGTGTTTTAAGTGAGGGAAAAGATCGGAATGGATATCCCAATGATGAAAAGTTTAGTAATATGAAAGGAAGGCATTGAAAATGGAAGAAGAAGAAGAAGAAAAGATTGGTGCTCCCCTCTTCTTTTGCAGAGAGGTCGAGGAAACCATTTTTAACTATTATTCTTCTTATTTCATCGCCTTTCCGTGTCAAGGTCGATACCAGGCGATTCGTGAGGGATATCTTTCCACTCTCCTCTTTCAAGATCTCATTTTCCCCCCTTCTCTTGTTAACAAATAAATGTAATTTTTTTCTACTCTCTTCTTTCAAGTTTTCAATTTTTTCCCTTATATTCTTAACAAAAGTTAATCTTTCCACTCTCTTCTTTCAAGTTCTCATTTTTTTTCCTTCTCTTATTAACAAAATGTAATCTTTGATTAGGAGGTTACTTTTCTGTGTAATTGTGTTTCGGTAAAGCTTAGACATTTTTGTATTTTGTATCTTGTATTTTCTTTTTACCAAATAAAAAAGATGAGATTTTTGGATAGACCCTAAATGTAAAAATTCAGGGAACAATAAATTGTTCTGCTTTCTAGATTGAATTTTTGTACCAAATATAAGTGTTCTTTTTGAAATGACCATATAAGTTTTATGCCCCTAATGCTCTTTTTTATCTTTTGGGTTAATAAGAATTCTATAGCCACAGGGTATTAAAAAAGTATATATGTTACCGTATAAGTCTGAATATCAATTTTTTTAATTTACAACCTTTTTGGTTCTTAATTCTAATACAACCCTGATGATGTAATATTATCAAATACGAAATCTGTTTTTTTCTCTTTTTTTTTCAAGTAAAAATTCCACAATTTGATTAGATGGAGTTGTGTGTTAAACGTTGTCCTTGAATTTGTGAGTCATTAGACCAACCAATGAAAAGGATGAGATTTCGGATATGAACATTCGATCATTTCAGAATTTAAAATAAAAACATGTTAATATGTAGTGCAAACTCTAGAGTGTAATGCTGCTCTCAAACACCCTTTAAGATTTCATATATGCAACGGGATGATAACATAAGTTCTCACAAGGAAAAGTAGACTGAAACAAGAAAGAAAAAGATCTCACTTTCAGGAATATATGGTTCTCAAACAACTGTGAATGTTTTTCTACATAAGAAACATGTGCAAACACATGGTTTCGTTGAAACTTGGGGGAATACATTATCTGCTGAATCTATGTCCCTCAGAGAGATTTACAATCTAGAGTTTTGCTTGCTCTTGAAGTTGTTCCTGATGAAGAATCATGAATGTATTCAAGTTAGACTACCAACACAAGAAGTGAAAAAATAGAGGAAAAATAAGAGATTAAACATTAGTATTCAATCTTATTATTTTCTCCATCATGTACATTATATTCCTAGTATTTGGTGCTGGAATTTTGCTAAAAAATTCATTTTTAACATTCAATTCCACCTGCTGTCACCTTGTATAAGATTCTCTTATGGTTTGTTTTTTTGTTTTGTTTTTTGTTCTTTATAGGACTTGATATTTCATTCAACTCGCTTTGCCCCTACGTTTGGTTAGAAATGAAGAATTTTATGGCATGGTAAGCAAAATTACAACCAAAAAAAAAAAAAAAAAAACAACAAATAAACAAGCAGGGTGTGGTTTTCAATATTAAATTCTATTTGATTATCGAGACGATATAATTTTAATTTGACCTTCATCAAAGTCTCTTAGATTATCAAACCGATATAATTTTAATTTGCTAATCGATTTCAAGTCTAAGAATATATTTTGTTGGGAATAAGGAATATAAAAACACTTAACTCTTCTCTGAGACCCCTAAAAAAAAAAAAAGCTTACCTCTGTGACAAAGAAGGCATGGAATCCGGAAGGAACTCTACTAGGCAAATCAACAACTGCAACAGGATCTGGTGACATTGTTTTTGCATCAATAACATGCACTGCTGATTTTCTGCATGGTGAAGAATGAAAATGTTGTTTCAAAATCAATTTGACCATCCATCTCATAGATTGAACGAAAAGGGTATTAGTGACTTTTTGTATAATTGTGAGAAACGGAAGCAATACCCAGATTTCTCATCGTGCACAAAGAATATTAAATAGCCATCATCTTCTTCAGAAGTAACTCCAGGCAGCTTAGGAACAAACACCGCCTCGGAACCGTATCGGTCGTGTCCCAGGTCATAGAGGCCTTGAACAGTCTCTCCAACCTCGCGACATGTTTTGTCACTCTCTGGCTTAGAATGCAGATCAAATTTGACAATGCCCGTGATTTTTCCAATGCCTTCCAGTCTGGTTCCATACACATAACGTTGTTTCCTGATTTCGTTCACACAATTGACAATTTGTGAAATGTTAGAACATAATGAAGGAGCATTACACTTTTCTTCCATCATATATATTCATCTTGTTCACACATATGAAACTTGGAAAGGCAAACACTCACTCTTTTTTTTAACCTTTTCTTCCCTTCCGTTTCCATAACTATATTCATATATATATATATATATATATATATATATATGTACATATATTTTCTCTTTTTTTTTGTCCAAACGAACGAAGCATATTGTTAAGTTCAATCCCATTTATGAATTTATGTAGTTGGGTTTTAGTTTATTTGGGAGGCAAAATTGAGAAAACATTTAAGCTCCGCCCCTCTTTGCAAAAAAGTACGAAAATGGCAAAGAACATGGACAGAGCTTTTCTTGAAGGACAAGAAAGTCTCGCATAATGACGAGGAGGTCTGTACCTGCCAGTGTAGCCCTCATTCACCCTCGGAAAATCTACAACTGATTCTGAGAGTTTTCTCTGTAATGCTACACCAGTTTTCATGTTGAATCGCATCTCGTACCTTAAGGAATAATGATATGAGAAACACCCAAGCACCATAGAAAAGCTTTAACATAAATAAACAGGTCAAAATCCTCTTACAGTTCAGTTCGGAAATGCTCGAGATTTTCTTTGACTGTTCCATTGAGTGTGTCAAAATTTAGATTCTCGACACGGCAAGTAATCAGAACAACTTCATCTTCCTCCTCCCATGCATTAGCTAATAAAAAAAATTATCATAAAACAACTCAAAACATTATGAAATATGAAGTGATTTGGAAGCTCGAACCATAAAGGAAAGCAAAGATGTTCACCATTATGAAATATGTAACAATTTGGGAGCTCAAACCATTTGATTAGAAGCTCATCCTTTGCGTATCGAGGAAGCACACCAAAGCGAGCCTTCTTGGTCACGTCAAATGAGTATATGAGCTTGTTTTTCTGCACCATTTCCTGAAACTTGAAAAGTCATTACTTCGGAAATAGTATGCATCATGTCTACCAAAGTGCCACTACCGGGGACATCTTTTATGGATTGAAGACTAGGCCCCCATATTCAACACAAACATCTCATCAGATCTACATGTCCCTGGATATGACTTGGCATTTCCCTTGTGCCAAATAGGATAGAACAAAATTTATTCGGTAGTGTTTAACCAATAACAGTGAGGAATTAACAACTAATATACCTTTGGATTGATAATCAAAGGAAGATCCATGAAAATAGCATAATTCTCAGAAATGGCGAAGTCATGCATCATTACGGGGTCTGAAATTGTTATAGGCACTGGACCATGCATGAAGCCATCCTTTGAAATGACTCTGTAAGTGACATATGGAGGCGCGAGCGAATAGCCGAACGTAAACATCTCCCCTGCATCAAGTAACTTTTTAGAGTAAACAAGACATCTGTCGTGTAGGTAACTAGATATGTTTTCCTAAAGATGTGCTCACCAGTAAATGGGTCAACCTTTGGATGAGCCGTGAATGAATGTTCCAATCTCTTGTCATAATCCAGCATGCCAAGTGTTTGCAGATCTCCATCTTCCAAGACTTTAAGGACATCTGCATCGTGAATCGCTGATAGGTTCACTCCACTTGAAGTAACAGATTTTTGTAGTAAACAGTAGTGCAAACCAAAGAAACAGAAGAATTTTATTATCCCTCTATGGTCGAATCCAGAGAGCACAATGGTTGTTGGCTTCGTTTAGCAATAATTCTACACCCACTTCAACATTGAGGTCTTGAGTTTTGCGTGCCCACGTCCCAGTTCATAAACCAAAGAGAACATACGTAGTATACATTGTCACGATTCAACAGATCAAGAGGGAAATGCTTTATATACTTACAAGGTTTGTCTGCTTCATGAAGTGCTAGAAGTTTACCATGGTGATAAACAAGAGCTGTATTAGCTGGAAAACGGAGATCAAGAGTTAGTTCCTAACACTACTCAAAGGATAAGGAAAACAGAAAGTGAATAAACCCCATCATAGAAACAACAAGGCAAATATTTTGGAAAGGAGGCTAATATTCAGGAGAAGATAACACATTTCCTGACTAGTGGAAAGCTAATATGATCTTCGGGAATATCCACATTTTCAATAGTCGAGTATACCTGCTCCATTTCCATATGAAAGATCCAATACTTTGAACATTCCTCTCAGCTTTTGCATGTTAAACATGAGTAATCCAAAAAGCCCTTTAAGATCTCCAATCTGAAATTGCATAATCGGCAAGCTAATAGAAAAATAAAAACTCATAAACTGAAACACATAAATCAATAGGCATGCCATAAGTTTTCACAATGTTCATTATATTATACTCGCATACCTTCAAAAACTTGGCACCTCCAAAATATTCTTCTTGTTTAAGCCGTGAAGTTTTCACGTAACGGGAGACATAAGTTGCTTTGCCATCTTTGATGCGCACACCATGAACCATACTGCAAAATTTAACATACTACTAGGATTAATTGAGGGAAAAAAAATAAACTATCCATCTTTCAAAATCTTTAAATAAAAAAACGGCGATAAACATGAATGAATTGATAAAGGAGCAGAAGGTCACGCACCCATCTCCATCAAACCTGCATAAGAGAGCAAGCAAGAAGCTTAGCACAAAGTCCTTATGAAAAGAGAAGAGAGTAAAATAGTTGAACAAAATTGACCGCAACGTAAAGAAAATCACTCAAAAAAGCGTTTATTTTATCAGTTAGAATATGTTTCTTATAATATTATGTATATATACACATGTGTATATAATATTTATACCAGTAAAAGGAAAAACTTACCAGTGATAGCCAGCAACAGGAGCAAACTTCGGGTTAGGACCCACCCGAACAAACTCTCCATTCAAGCATTCCTGTTACAGCTCAAGTATTAGTTTAAAAAAAAAAAAAAAAAGAACCTCGTAATCCCAGATGGCTGAACTTGCTTATGGAGTGATTAAGTTAGTAATCACTATTAGTCTAATGACTAAAAGAGCCGACTTTGCAATGAAGAAACCACATTTTATCAAACAGTTTAACATTCACAAAACTAAAATACTACCATTTTAGTTGCTGAATAAAAAATCACTCGTTACATGGCTACAAAAGAAAGGGGAAAAAAATAACTGTAATTTCAACT
>CAMOHE010041992.1:0-12045 GCA_946598075.1 Artocarpus hirsutus
TGGAGCTTACATTAATTATTCAGAGATTAAAAGATTGTTGAGAAGCTTAAAAGGTAGGGATTCTATTACTCATCTTTTATGAGGTTTTTATGGAATTAAAATTGATTGTTTTACCACAAGATATATGTATCTATGTTGAACTGCTATGATATGAGAATTACATATGAAACTATGACATGCACTGGGCGTGTATTGAACAGCGAGGAACATAATGAATTAATATATGTTGTTATAAATTTAGAAGCATGGTTAGGAAAACTGGTTCTGTAAATTTTATTTGTACATAAAGAAATGGTGAAACATGAAGAGGGCGGTGGTTACATCCTAGGCACAAATACCCTAAAAGGTAAAATAGGGGGAAGGTGATGACGCTTCCTTGGATCGAAAGTCCCAGAATGCACTGTACAGGAATCGACTTGGTGAGGACTCGGGGCTTGATGTCCCCTCACCGGAATACCCTCGGAATGTTTGGAGGGTGGTCAAGCATGCCCATTTGGGTTTCGATAAATTGAGTGATACTTTATGTAATGTGGATACCTAGGAATAATGATGAATTGTAATATTTGTATATATATGCATAAGTGTGAAACTTGGTAATGGTTAACTATGGTATCCACGAGATGTGATCATAATAAACCTTATAATCTGGCATATGATGTAAATTAACTAACCATGCAGATTTAATGTGGTAATGAATAAAACCTTAAGGTGAGTAATGGTTTTTCCTACTGAGCATGTTGTCGCTCATTCCCTGTTATGTTCATCCAGGACTCACTAAGTGTGAGGTGGCTACAAGAAAAATAGTTGGAGAAGCTATGTAGCTATATTATGTTGGGATTGCTTTGAATGCAAAGATTGATCTTCATGATAATGTAAGCATCCATTGTTACTTTCTGTGACTGTATTAAGATTTGTTGAGGGTTGAAATGATGATGATGGCAGTTGTATATTATTAAAATTTAAGGTGCTACATTAAACTGTGGTTTATTGATTTGTTTATGCTTTTATTTTAATTTGAGAGTTTTTATTTAAGTCCCGAGCAAATTACTTTGTTGATTTATATTTATTTTCTAATCTTCATTTTATTTAATAAAAACTGTTAACCCCCTCTTAAGGGCGTTACACCATCCAAGACCCCTCTGATCTAGCATATGCTAATAATCGTTTTTTTTTTTTGCCATTAATTTTATTAACAGAGTTCCTATAGGAGGTTGAAAATAAAATTAATCATGAGTATATAACCATTGTTTTAACTATTTTATCCATAATTTAAAATCACCACCTAGGGGTGTATAATGATAAATCATACTAAAACAAATTATCCCTCTAAAGATCTAACCCAGTACATGATGAAATCCCTTCTTAGGGGTCGGAACCACCATATGTTACCCATGGACCAACAATGGAGGCTCAGTTCCTCTTTCGAAAACTTCTCCTACTCAATATTTTTTCAAAGGTCAAGGTTTTTTGTTAACATTCATGAACAAGTTTTAAGGAGCGATATCCCTATTCTACATGGCATGTTATCAACATCTACGACAAAACATATTATAATACAGGCAAACAAAGCAACATGTAAAGTTATAAGCAATATAATAAATAGTCATAATATCATGGTTCCATTATAGAAAAAAGAAAATAAAGACTACAAAAGATCAATCGAAACACATTATCAATCCTTCGTCTTGCATTTTCTTGTTGTATCATTCTTCATATGGGATCTGTTTTCAATTCTTCAATCTCATATTAATCAAAAAATTTATTTTTTTGATTATCATAAAATTTCATGTTTCTTAGAATTGTCTGAAAAACAAAATAAAAACTACACCAAAAAATGCACTGTCTTAAAAAAATGGTTTTGCCCGCTACCGGCCTATTAATTTAGGATATCGACTTACTGATATTAGGTAACCAACTTGTCGACTGACACTGAACCAGCATTTTTTTCAAACTTTGGTAAAATTTATTGTTAAGCAGATTTTAATTCATTTTTCAACAATTCAAAACCTAAAAATTTATAAACACAGAAAAAACATAGAGAATTCCAATCATCTCCATTTCTAAATCCGTCTTCACTTTGAATAATTATTTTAATATAAACTTTACAAATCAAAATTAACATAATAAATCCTAGACGGTGATAATAGACCACCATCTAATTACATGAAAAAAAACCTATATACACATTCTAACCTCTAAGGAACCATAATCAACAAAATTAATAAATTAATATAACAATTAAAATAGAAATTTGATTAATCATAATTAATTAATAAACATTCACCATATAATCTCATAACATTTAATTATATAGAAACCCTAGAGTGCCAACTCTTTAAAAATTTAAATTCAAACATAGGAGAGAATAAGATCACATAATTTATGTACGCAGCATGATCACAAACTCGTAAAATCAAAGTAAAACCATGGTTCTGATACTAATTGTTGGAAAATGAAAAGTAGCAAAATTTTAAAAAAAATTTAAATAAAATTATTTTTCAAATAATAAGTTTGTTATGCTAAATACATATATTAATAAAAGATCTTACGTACCTCTTTTGTATACCGAAGAAGCAAAAAAAAATCGAGTAGAGAAGAACATTCTAGAAGTGCCTAAACCAATTGGTTTCCCTTGCTATTATCTTTCCTTGATCAGAGTACGGGTGATCGCACATTGTATAGTCTTTCCTTTAGTGACTCTTCTTCCAACCACTTGAGAAAACCTAGAGCTAAAGTTTTAGATATTGAACAATAACTCTTTAGGAGCTTTAGAGTTTCACTCTCTAAAGCTTTGTAGAGTTAATGATATTCTTTTATATGCATTACCTTGTAATTAGAAAACTGGAGTGCTCAACCATTTAGATACATAGATATAACCGAACAGTATACTATCTATGGATAATAAGTATTCTAATGGTGTAATAATGGAACATAAGATAAAAATAATCGAGAAGATAAAACATAATTTATCCTTAAGCTAATTATGAATATCCTATGGGGATGTAACATATTATGATATGTCATGGACGGTTAACTTATTGAATCTTCATAATTTTATATAGTTAGAGAGTGCAGCTCTAAGTTTTTATTGGACTAACATTAGAGTTGATAGCTATAAAATATGTATCTGGGATATTGTATTTTGTAATTATTGGAGCTTGAATTATATATGTCCATCAAGTCCCCTTTGCCGGCTCATTATAATTCCTGTAACAATACAGCATGTTTTTTCCTACATATTGGTAACTTATTTTAAATTATTATATTGACTGAAATTCAATAAGAATGGATTTAATAATTCATGTTAGTTTATTGATTGAATTAATTTTGTAGATTAATTCAAAATAAACATGTTAAATTATTTGGATAGTATTTTATTTTCTAAGGAATTATCTGGATATAACTATTTTAATCAGATAACTCTTCTATTGGCGTATTTGAATTAAAATTTAGGCTCTTTTTAATATTTTCGGGTGACAAATGATATATTCTCTGCGGTAGGCCAATGGGAAACTTTAACTTGCAGATGGAGTAAGTTTGGTAGCCTAATCTCCTAGATCAGCTTGTTGATCATGCGATAATCTGCATACGCGTTTTTGACATGTTTTTCATAAGAAGTTGATCCAAACTCGAATTTGATGCCTAATCTGATAAGGTTTAGCCATAAATTCGACCACTATAAATAGGGGTGAATTTTCTCAATTATTCAAATCATTTGAGAAACATAGATTGAGTTCTCTAGTTTGAAAAACTCTAAAACTCCCTAAGAACTATTGTTCAACATCAAGAACCTTAGTTCTAGGTCTTCTTAAGTGATTGGAAGGAGACTCGTCGAAAGAAAAGCTACACGATGTGTGACCACCTATACTTCGATCGTGGATAGAAAATAACAAAGAAGGCTAGTTGGTTAAGACTCTTCTAGGACATTCTTTTCTTAACAAATTGCTGCTGCTTTTTGGTTCACAAAAGAGGTTAGTAAGATCTATCATTTCTTTATGTATTAAGCATGTCAAACTTGTATTTTTAAAAATATTTTGATTTTAAATTTTTAAAATTCTGCTACATACTTGTTTTCTAACAATTAGTATCAGAGCTTGATTTTTACATTGATTTTTGAGTTTGTGATCATGTTATATACATGAATTATGTGATTTTTTTCTCTTCTATGGTTGAATTTAATTTTTTAGAGAGATGGCACTCTAGATTTCTATATATATTTTTATATGTTGTCATGGACTCTATGGTGAATTTTTTTAATTAATTATGGTTGATTAAATTTCTACTTAATTAAATATTAATTAATTAATTTGTGCCGGTTATGGTTCCTTGAGGTTAGAATGTGTATTTAGGTATTTCATGTACTTGGATGGCAGTCTATTATCACCATCTAGGAATTATTATTTTAATTATAAATTTGTAAATTTTGTAATTAAATAATTATTCGAAGTGAAGACGGATCTAAAAGATGAAGATGATAGGAGCTCCATTGTTTTTCTGTGCTTATAAATTTTTATGTTTTGAATGTTGAAAATAAGATTAAAAAATTGCTTAAAAAACTATATTTTGGAAAAACGCTAGTTTAGCTTAGTCGGTAGGCTGATGGTCAGAGACCGATAAGTCAAAGTTCCAGTTTGGTAGGCCAACAACGTGGCAAAACATTTGTTGAAAAATATGTGTTTTTTGATGTAGTTTTTTATTTTTATTTTTGAGACAATTATGAGAAATATGAAATTTTATGATAACCAGAAAAATAAAACTTTTGATCTATAAGGGACTGAAAAATTAAAAATGAATGCCATATGAAGAAGGATGTAACTTGAAGATACAAGATAAAGAATCAATAACATGTTTTGATTGATCTTTTGTATTCTTGATTTTCTTTTATCTGGGTTGGAACCATGATATTATGGCTATTTATTTATTATTTTGCTTGTGGCTTTGCATGTTGCTTTGTTTGTCTGCATTATAATATGATTTCCCATGTATGTTGATAACATACATGTAAAATAGGGAGTGCCATTCTTTAAAAATTTTTTCATACTTATTAACATAAAACCTTGACTTTTAAAATATTGAGTGGGAGAAGGTTTCAAAGAGAGGACCTACGGTCTCCATCATTGGTTCATAGGTAGCACATGCTGGTTCCAATCCCTAGGAAGGGATTTCATCATGTTCCGGGTTGGATTGCCAAACGGATATTTTATTTTAGCATGATTTATCATTGTACACTGCTAGGTAGCAATTATAAATCATGGATAAAATAGTTGAAATGATGGTTATACGCTCAAAATTAATTTTATTATCAACATCCCCTAGGAGCTTTGTTAACAAAGAAGACAATTATTAATATATGCTAGATCAAACGGGCCTTAGATGGCATCTATTAATCAAAGGGGATCCATGTCCCTAATTGAATTTAGTAAGCCTTCCCTAAACGGCTTGTTGGATTCTAAGTTGGGAATTATCATCGTAAGGTTGTGATTTTTTTAAGGTTTTGACACATAAATACAATTGTATATTTACTTGTTTGTGTTATCTTACTACACTGTTGTGGAATGTTTGCTTATATTTGGTATATGAAATTTTATTGTAGATTAAAATGTCTAAAAACACTTTAGCATTGATCCTCGATAAAAACATGTTAACTGATGAGAATTACAATGATTGGAAAAGGAACCTAAATATCGTCCTTCCCTTTGAGAAACTAAAATTTGTGCTGACAACATTGTATCCTCCCAAACCTACTAGGGATTCCACTAACGAGCAAATCTAAGCATATGATCACTAGAAAGATGCTAATAATCAAGCCCGCTGTTACGTTATGGCTGGCATGAATAACATACTATAAGCTCAACATGAAGATTATGAGACTGTGAAGCAGATCTTGGATAATCTTGAAGACATGTTTGGAGGCCAAACCCTAACAAAACGGCAAAGAGCTCTTTGAAAACTCTTAAACTGCAAGGAAAGACCAGAGACTTCTGTTAAGGAGTATATGATATTGATCATGGGTTACCTTGTTGAGGCTCAAACCCATGGAGTTAATATCAATGCTAAGTCACAGATGACTATGTTTTTTAAGACTCTATCAAAGGAATTCATCCTATTTAGAGCTTCACATAATTTAAGCAATAGATAGGATGTGACCTTGACTGAGTTGATGAAGCAGTCATAGGAGTTCAAAAAATATAATCAGGGAAACTCTTGCTGGTGGTGAGGCTAACTTGGCGGCTGTATCCGGTTCCAATCCTAACCCAAGGAATGAAAGGAAATAGAGGGTTAAGAATGGGAAGTTTTCTATCCTAACAAAAGGCAAGACTAAGAAGAAGAAAAATAAGAACCCAAAAAAGTTGAAGTGCTTTTTCTATAAGAAGATTGGGCACATAAAGAAGAATTGTAAGGGCTTCCTATCAAAGGAAGTAGGTGCGAACTTTTGGTAATTGAGACTTATTTAGTCAAAGAATCAAGTGACATTTAGGTCATAGATTTTGGTGTCACTAATCATATCTGTGTTTCTCTATAGCGGTTCAAGGAAACGAGAAGTCTGCTACATAAGGACTTCACATTACGGATGGACAATGGATCCTCAGTGGTGACTGAAGCAGTGAAAGACATCCATCTTTATTTTGATGGTTATAGGATTTTAGTTTTGAGAGATTGTTTTTATGTTCCTATACTTGAAAGGAATTTAATATCTATCACTTATTTATTTAAAGACTTTTATTCAGTCTCTTTAAATAATAAAGTTGTGATTCATAAAAGCAAATCTTTTATCTTTGATCGATGGATGCAAAACAATCTCTATTTTATCAAACTTAAGATGAACATATTGCTTAACACTAAGGTTAATGATAATAACTCTAAAACACTTAAAACTTCTCACTCTAATAAAACTTATCTTTGGGGTTTGCCATTATGTCATATTAGCCTAAATAGGATTTAAAGGTTGGTAGGGGATGGACCTTTATGTCACTTAAAGGTGGAATCTATACCATAATATGAATCTTGTTTGAAGGACAAAATGACCAAAAGACAATTTAGGTTTAAGGGCAATCAGGCCAAAGGAGTTCTAGAACTTATGCATAGGTTTAAGGGCAATTCAGGGCATGTGGAGGGTACATGTACTTCATCACTTTTATTGATGATTACTCAAGACATGGGTGCGTCTACCTAATGCATCAAAAAAGTAAAACTTTTAACAAGTTGAAGGAGTTTTGAGCTAAAGTGGAAAAGCAATTAGGTAAACCCATTATGGCACTTCAATTTGATCGAGGTGGTGAGTGCCTCTCAAATGAGTTCTTGGTACACTTATAAAGAAAATTGGATTTTATCCCATTTTACTATGCTAGGCACTCCACTGTAAAATGGCATAGTTGAGACAAGGAATAAGACTTTGTTGGATATGGTTAGGTCTATGATGAGTTATTTGACGTTACCTTTATCGTTTTGGGGATATGCGCTACAAACTGCATGTTATCTTTTGAACAATATGCCTTCAAAATTGGTTCTTAAAACTCCTCATGAGTTATGGATGGCAAGGAAGATATCCTTAAACCATTCCTTTATAAGGAAGTGAACAATTGGAAGCATGTTTAGAAGTTTGTGTGTTTGTAGGATATCCAAAAGGAACTAAAGGGGATAATTTCTATAGCCTAAAAAAGAATAAAGTCATGGTTTCAACAAATACAATAGTCCTTAAGGAAAGTTACATGAACAACGTTAAGCCTCAAAATAAAGTGGTACTCGAGGAGTTGGCGAGTGATTTGATCACTCCGAGGGTTCTAGTTGAAACCAATCCAATCAATGTAGAAAAAATGACTAAACAACAACCTAAGGGGCTTTGACATAGTGAGAGGATCGACGTATACCCGAGAGGTGCTAGAAAAATAGTACGCAGCAGAATTTTAAAAATTTTTTATACCAGAGCATTTTTCAAAACACAAGTGTGACACATTATATGCATTCATTAACAAGATCTGTCTAACCTCATAAATTCAGAAAAGCTCCTACAATCCATGAAGAGTATAACATTTCAAAAGAGCCTCAACCAACTAGTCTTCTTTACTATTCTCTATCCATGATCAGAGTGCATGTGGGTGCACGTCGTTTAGCCTTTCCCCGATGACTCTCCTTCTAACCATTTGAGAAAAACCTAAAGCTATAGTTTGTGATTTGTGAATAATAGCTCTCTGAGGAGTCATAGGTCTTGCTGGCAGAGTCTCACTCTTGATTTCTCAACTGATCTAAATAATAATGAGTCTTACTCCCCTTTATATAGAGATAGGGCCTAGGAGTCAATCCTTATGAGATAAGGCCTTGAAAATTCAAATCAGAATCAAATCAAAAACAATATCTGATAAAATCTGCATGGAAACGTGTGATTTTTTTTAATGCTCAGTTGGCAGTCCAAACTTCCAAATTGGCCTGCCAAACTTGCTCTATCGGTAGGGCAAACTTAAAGATCGGCCTGCCAAACTTATGATAAATGATCCAAGCGAATATTTATTTCCCACATGAGATTCTTAGGATAGAGCCTCAGTTTTAATTCAAATAACCCAATAGAGAAGTTATGTGTTTAAAACAGTCATTTCTAGATAATCTCTAGGAAAATAAATATTCCTGATAATTTAACAAGTTTACCTTGAATTAATTCAAAATGAATCCAACCAATAAACAGACATGAATTATCTGATCCCGATAATTTAACAAGTTTATCTTGAATTAATTTTTACAAAATTAATTTAACCGATAAACAGACATGAATTATCTGATTCTATCGAACTTTCAGCCAACCTGATAATATGATACAAGTCACTAATTATTAGAAATGCACGCCGTATTGCTACAGAATTTTTTATGAGCTAACAAAGGAGACTTGATGGACCTATATAGTTCAAGCTCTCAACAATTATGAAACCTAATATCCCAGATATACATTTCATAATTGTCAACTTTAACACTACTCCACTAAAAGCATAAAACTACAATCTCGAATTATATTGAATTACAAAGCCCGTATAGTTAAGTCTCCATAACATATCATAATGTATCGTATCCCTATAGGATTATTTATAATCGACTTAACGACAAGTTCTGTCTAACCTTCCTAATTATTTTTCTCTTGCATTCCATTATCTCACTATCGAAAAACTTACCATCCAAAGACAGTATATCATTCGGTTACACCTATATATCTAAATAGTTGACCACTATAGTTTTTCAATTACAATATAACACATATAAAAGGATATCAACTACTCCTAAAGAGGAGCTATAAATTCCAAATCTATGAATAATAGGTCTACGCTATCAAGAGTCATGCCTCCAATGTACCCGCGTGCGTACCAATATCAAAATGTGGATATCACCCTTTAGCATATCAAAAGACATAAGTCAAGACAACGGGCCTACTATTCTTCTTAGGGTTAAGATACAATACACATGATTGTCTAAAGTGAATCAATTTGTCGAGACAAAATTATTAATCTAAACCAATTCACTTTATGTTACGATCCAACATATCTTCACCTATGACAATGTGCCGATGTTTCTATTCATGGAGTCTACCTCTAATGGTCACGACAAACCATCTCCTCTTAGGGATATAGACAACATAATAATCTTTGCATGAATAAAGTGCCCAACTTTATTCCCTTGATTGTAGATCTTATGATTTAGACTGGCACCTTAAGAATCATGCCTTCCGCATAATCTATTCATCATATGACCAATTCTTAAAAGTTTAGATCGAAATCTCAGATTTTTGCTTTCTTAACATACATTCAACAAATATGAACATAAAAAGGACAAGATTTGGTATATAAATAATAAATAAATTCTTTATTGATGAAAATGTCTCCAAAAACATATTACATTTTACTCCTTAAGGCATATATGTCTAACAATCTCCCACTTGTACTGAGTAAGTAAATATGAAAAATCTTGCATCCTCATAGCTTCCACATGCCTCTCGAAGACTCTCCTAGTAAGTGTCTTTGTGAATAGGTTAACTAAATTGTCCTCTGATGTGATTTTACATAAAGTGACATGCCTGCCTTCAATGAAGTCCTTTATCACATGATACTTATGATCAATCTGCTTACTCTTCTTGTGAAATTGTGGTACCTTAGCATTAGCAACTGCCACATTGTTATCATAGTACAGTGATACTGCCTTATGCATACCAAGAACTATCTTAAGATCCCCAAGGAACTTACAGAGCCACACTGCTTCTTTCGAAGCATCACTAGCTACCACATACTCGGCCTCTATCGCTGAATCTGAAATGCAATCTTGCTTCACACTTCTCCAACTAAGGGCACCACCACCTAGAGTAAACACAAAACTAGAAGTCGAGCTCCTAGAATCCAGATAGGATTGGAAATCCAAATTAGTATATCCTTGAGAAGTTAAGTCCTCACCCAAACACATAAGCATATACCCTTGAGTCCTTCTCAAGTACTTGAAAATATGCTTGGCCGCAACCCAATGGTTTGGTCCTGGATTACCTGAAATCAACTTACAATCCTGAACACAAAACAAATGTTCAGTCGTGTGTAAAGCATGGCATACATGAGACTACCCACTATCAAAGCATAAGGCACCTTCTTCATGTATTCTCTTTCTTCCTCAGACTTTGGAGAGTCTTTCTTAGAAAGAGTAATTGTAGACCTAGATGGTTGCGTACCTTTCTTGGAATCCTGCATTGCAAACATAAAGCTATTATTTTGTTCTTTCTATCCCAAAAATCTGGATACTGAGAACAAAATTAGCCTCACCCAAGTCCTATATGTCAAACTGCTTGGTCAATCATAATTTGACTAATGACAATGCCCTAATGTTATTGCCAATTAGTAGAATGTCATCTACATAGAGCAGTAAAAAAACCACCTTCCCATCCTTAATGTGTTTGCACACACAAAATTCGTCCACATTTTGTGCGAACCCATAAGTCTTGATCCCTTGATCAAATCCTATGTTCCTAGAATGGGAAACCTGCTTAAGTCTATAAATTGACTTTAGTAACTTACAAACCTTACCCTCTTGACCCTTGACCTTGAATCTGTCTGGTTGCTCTATATATATGGACTCATCAAGTAGCCATTTAGAAAAGCCATTTTGACATTCACCTACCAAATCTTGTAGTTGAGTGCTGCAGCTATGGAAAAGAGAATCCAAATGGACTAAAGCATGGCTAAATGCTAAAAGGTTTTCTCGTAATCGATTCCTTCCTTTTGTATGTATCCCTTAGCTATCAGTCTAGCCTTAAAGGTTTTGACCTTTCCATCCACTCCTTTCTTCCTCTTATAGATCCACTGACACCCTATAGGACCCTTGTCATGCCCCGAAGTACGAGAGGTGACGTGGAGATTTATTTAAGTTAAATAGATGAAGATTTAGTTAAAAACAAGGTTTTAGAATTAAATTTATAAGTAAAAATGTGATAATTTGAAAATCGTTTGAATAGAATAAGTTAAAGAAATAAAATGAATCATCATAATAATTAAACAAATAGAAATAACATTAAAATAATTAAATATGGGGTGAAACGTGTATGGGTCCCACTGGCCCACATATTGTGCAAACACATGTAGTACTAACAATATTATGACACAACCACAGTCCAAAATAAAAGAGAGGTTAAAATCTTACATGCCTTGAATTGTAATTTGACCTACCAAATACTTCTACTGGTCGTAAGTCCGATCGGCGGACTCTTCTCCAATCCTATGCTGATATCCGCCTAGGGTTAAGATTTTAAAACAAATAAAAATGTGAGCGAAAGGCTCAGTAGGACTATATTTGAAAATTATTCAATTTTAAAAGAAATTTCGTAAACCAGATAATTATACAGAAAACGAGCTAGAACAATTAAACAAATAAATATTTAAATGAGAATTTAATAAAAATATGATCTTACCAAAATAATTTTGATAGGTCAACCAGAAAGAATACAATTTTCCTTTCCTAGGCAAACCATATGTAATTCACCACCGTAGTGGCCCAGTTGGGTTTCGGGACCTGCCTCCAAGGTCTTTCACTACA
>CAMOHE010041993.1:0-11769 GCA_946598075.1 Artocarpus hirsutus
TATTTTTCCAACAATTGGTATCAGAGCCATGGTTTTTACATAAATTTACGAGTTTGTGATCATGCTATACGTATAAATTATATGATCTTTATCTCTCATATGCTTGAATTTAATTTTATAGAGAGTTGGCACTCTAGGTTTCTATATAATATTATATGTTGTCATAGATTATGTGGTGAATGTCTATTAATTAATTATGGTTGATTAAATCATTATTTAATTATTATTAATTAATTAATACTGGTTATGGTTCCTTAGAGGTTAGAACATGTATCTAGGTTTTTCATGTAATTAGATGGCGGACTATCATCTTCGTCTAGGAATTATTATTCAATTTTAAATTTGTAAAAATTTTGTAATTAAATAATCATTCGGACAAGACGGACCTAGAAGATGGATGATGGTGAACCTATGAATTTCCTGAGTCTCTAATTTTATGTTTTTGAATTGTTGAAAATAAAATTGATGAATTGCATTAAAAATTGTATTTTCTGGAAAATATGATTTCTGCTTGGTCGGCATGCCGAACTCTTTAGTTCGGCAAGCCGATGGTCGTAGATCGGCAGGCCGGATGTGAGGTTAGGCAGGCCGTCAGCGGGGCAGAAATCAGGCGGCTCTGGTGGCAGGCCGAACTTCGAGTTCGGCAGGCCGATGGGTCATGACTGGCAGGCCGATCACCCAGATCGGCTTGCCAGTAGAGAGCTGGAAATTTCCCCAGAAAAGGTACAGTTTTTTGTGTAGTTTTAATTTTATTTTTGAGATAATTCTGAGAAACATTAAATGTAGATTTGACCGGAAATATTGAGTGTTCAATTCTTGAAGACTTAACACTTACGGATGGGCATTACATGAAGAAGGATACAAATGAGAGATTCAAGGATGAAGAATTGATATTATGTTTCGATTATTCTTTTGTAATCTTTATTTTCTATTCTTTAGGGTGGAACCATAATATTACGGTTATTTATTATTATTTTGCTTGTAGTTTTGCTTGTTTGCATTATAATATGTTTTGCCATGTATATTGATAACATGTCATATAAAATAGGGAGTGCTGCTCATATTAAAATTGTTTATGCATATCTTTTAAAATAAAACCTTGATTTCAAAAGATTGAGTGGGAGAAGGTTTTTGATTTCTCTTTAGATTTTGCCTCCAAAAGGGGGTCTGATTAAATTTCTTTGGCTATGGAGTTTTAACTTTCACTCTCTTTCTTTTTTTTCCCTTATAATTGCCATCTGCCTTTTTTTTTGGATATGGAGTTTTGGATTCTTCCTCTCTCTAGCTCTTTTTTCTAATTTCTATACGCTTCTTCTTCCTTTTGGCTATCAAGGTTTAGCTTCTCTCGTTCTTTCTTTGTTTTTTTTTTCTTTTTTTATAATTACTATCTTCCTCTTTTTTTTTTTTTTTTGGCTACGGAGTTAGGATACTCTCTCTCTCTCTCTCTCTCAATTTATTAATTTCTAAGAATCTCAGCTTATCTTGACAAAAGCCAAACATCCTTTTATTCCACTCCCTCAATGCGCCCTGGTGTGAACAGTTTTCTTCATTAGGTAGAAACTGCTCGTCCCACTAATTTCCAAATTCCAGGCATTCTCAACTACCTGTCTGCAGCTTGGTCCTAAAGCCAAACTTCTAAAACACGAAGCCTGCATTTGATTGGCGTCCATGTGCGTGTCGAGTAAAATGAGGCTGGTCTGAATCAAAAATAGCGAGATTTTAACCTCACGCTTGGGAAACATCACCAACCAGTCATTGCTAGTAATTACACGATCCAGTCTCTCACAAACTTAAGACATGAGTTTCAGAATCTCGCTTTCTATACCAAGTGAATTGCCCTCCTAAAAAACCTGTCAATTCCTCCTGCCTCAAACAAGAAGTCATTCAAGAGCCGATCTCAAATTTTGTTATAAGACAGTCCCCCCATTTTCTCCCTGTTATTTCACACTGCGTTAAGATCACCTGTTACAATCTACGGCTTAGCAATATTCTGAGCTTTTTTAAGCAGCTCATGCCAAAATTCTCTTCTTATAGAAGTAAGGCGGAGCATGACAGAAGAAGGCAGTCCAATTTCCATGGTCAATTTCCCCAACAAAATAAGCCATGATTAAGTGTCTTGTCATATAACAAATATACACAAGAGCTCCTAGTCTCCACATAAAGCACAAGCCACGAGCAATACTCACCGTTGGAATAGAAAAAGTAACATGATAACCCAACAATCTCCTCAAGCTATCCATAGGCCCCATTAGAACTCTTGTTACCTTGAAAAAATATACACAATATCAGGATTATGGGCTCTAAGTACTGCCCAAAGGGCAAGTTTCGCAGAGGGTCTTGCTAGCTATCGATGGTTCCAACCAAGGGTCCTCATGATGATTTCGGGGTGGGGATAGGTTGTTTGGGGGTCATGTTTTGGCCTGCATGCTCGGTCTGTCCAAAATCCGACACCAAATACATATCAACATCTACTAGTTTATAGACCTCAGACAAAATTACTATAGCATTGTCATTCTCACCTTTTGTCTCTAGCTCTTCTCTATCCCTTGCTAGATGAGATGTGATTTCCAACTTGTGTACCTCTTTCCCTTCTTCAACTCCTTGAAGTACACCCATGGAATTGGGGACCAATCAGTCTTTTTTGCCTCAACTCCAGCTCCTTTTGAGGTCTGTCTTGCACGTTTGGAATTCTTCTGAGAATGTTTTAGTGAGGAGCTCTTCTCAGCAATAAGGAACTAAAAACCACATTGTGGAGGTTCAAAGGTCTGGCTCGTCCAATTTCTAATGGACTTAGGTTCACTAGAAGGCGTGGGCTGTATGACAGGTACAATAATGGGCTGTACTTTATGTTTCCTATTACTCATCAAGAACTCTTTCTTCTCTTCTGGGGTCGATGGCCTACGAAAAAGAGTAGGTTGGGCCCCATATCTAGGTACCAAATTAGCTACACGAGCCTCTGTTAAGGCTTTAGACCCTTCAGCATTTGAAGGCCAAGAAACAACTTTCACTTCAAGAAAACTTTGAGGAACACGAGACTTACAAATTTTTTGGTGGGGCAACTCAAGAGATTGAAAAAGGGTGAGGCCCTCAATCTGAATGGGCAGTTCCTTCTAAGCTCAAAGCTTAGACTCCTCAGTTGTCAGAGGGTAGCCGTTCACCTTGGCCTCCTCTGTCCCTGTTGCACCATTTGTCGTTCCACCACTTTGAATTGTCTAGGGATCGTGCACAAGCATACACCCTCCTTGCTTCCCACTACTTCCTTCGTTTTCATGCCCCAACTCAGGCCCAGAATAGTCCTGCTCCAATACCCTGTCAGTCGTACCACATTCTCCCTCTGCATTGCCACTCAAAGCTCCGATCGTCGGGGATGCTTCCTTCCCTTCTCCATCTGATAGATTCTGGAAACTTTTCACCATTCTCTCAACTAGACTAACAGAATTAATATTTCTATGGGAAAAACAGGTAGAACCAGTAACCTCTGCTCTGACCCATTTTCCATACAATGAAACTTCTTTCCCCATGGGGGTCCGTCACCATGATGGTATGCTGGTCGTAGGATTTTTGCTCATGCCTAATCCTACGACAACAATAGCAGAAAGCTGGATGCTTCTCATATTTCACTTGAACACAATATTTTGGACCACCACCAATAGAAGGGTTTTGATCAAAACCTTCCAAAAGCGGGTGATCAATGAAAATTTCAGCCGAAAGTGTTGGAGCTAATGCTCTATAAACATTGACATTGTAAATCTTATTAATAAATAAATAAAATGACATTTTTAATTATTTTAGTTACTTATATGTATTATGTGTTGGAAAACGAGTGTGTAGTAGAATTTTAAAATTTTTTTAAATCAAAGTATATTTCAAAACATAAGTTTAATATACTAAATACATAAATTAATAACAGATATTATTAAGCTCTTTTGTATACAAAATGGGCTCGAATCAGTGTAGAAAAGAACGGTCTAGAAGAGTTTTAACCAACTGTCTTCTTTGTCATTGTCTATTCCTGATTGGATTGTGGGTGATCATACGTCATATAGCTCTTCCTCTGTGACTCTCCTTCCAACCACTTGAGAAGACCTAGAGCTAAGATTCTTGATGTTGAACAATAGTTTTTAGGGAGTTTTAGAGTTTCTCACACTAGAGTACTCACTTTATACTTCTTAACTGATCTAAATAACTAAGAAAACTCACCTTATATTTATAGTGATCAAGTCTAAGATTAATCCCTATTAGATAAGGCCTCAAAATTTGAATTTGGATCAACTTCTGATAAAAACGCGTCCAAAACGTGTACAAATTATCGGATGGTCGGCAGACTGAAAGAGATCGGCCTGCCAAGCTTACTCAATCGGTAGGCCAAACTAACCTATTGGGCTGCTAAACTTATGATAATCTAGATCTGCAAGACTATCTTATTTTTTCGCCTGAGATCGCTAGATAGAGCCTTAGTTTTAATTCAAATAGCCCAACAAAAAAGTTATCTGATCAAAACAATCATTTCTGTATAATCTCATAGAAAATAAAATATTATCCAAATAATTCAACATGTTTGTCTTGAATTATTTCACAAAATTAATTCAACCAAAAAGCTAATATGAATTATAAAATCTGATCTTATCGAATTTCAGTCAATCTTAATTTAACATAAGTCATTAATATATAAGAAAAACATGCCGTATCATTACAGGATTTATTATAAGCTAGCAAAGGGGACCCGATAAACATATACAGTTCAAGGTCTTATAATTATAAAATACAATATCCCAAATACATATTTTATAATTATCAACTCTAACGTTACACCACTAAAAGCTTAGAGTTGTATTCCTGAACTATATAAAATTACAAAGCTTCAATAAACTAACCGTCCATGACAAATCATAATGTGCCACATTATCATAGTATATTCATAATCAATTTAAGAATAAATTCTGTTTTATCTTCTCGATTGTTTTTATCTTATGCTACATTATCATACCATTAGAATACTTACTATCCATAGATAATGTACCATTCGATTACACCTATGTATCCAAATGGTTGAGTGCTCTAGCCTTCTAATTACATGATAATGCATATAAGAGAATATCATTAACTCTACCAAAAAAGCTATGGATTCCATATCTATGAATAATAAGTCTACATGAATCAAGAGTCATGTCTCTAACATACTGGTGCATGCGTATCATTATTAAATCAGGATGTCACCCTTTAGTACATCAAAAGACATAAATCAAGAATATGGGCGTATTAGTCATTTCAAGATTAAGACACAACACATATGATTGTCTAAAGTAAATTGATTTGCACAAACAAAATTATTAACTAAATCAATTCAACTGTTATATCCGTAATCTAATACATCATCACCTATGACAATGCACTAATATTTCTACTCATGGAGTCCTACTCTGATGACCAAGATAAGCCATCTCTTGTTAAGGATGTAGACAACATAACAATCTTAGTATGAATAAAGAGCCCAACTTTATTCTTTCGATTGCAGATCTTATGATTTAAACTATTACCTTTAAGATTCATGTCATTTGCATAATATGTCCATCACATGCACGATTTTTAAAGGTTTAGACCGACAGTCTTATACTTTTGTATGCTTATCATACATTCAACAAATATAAACATAAAAAAGACAACATTTGGTATATGAAAAATAAATAAACTTTTTATAGATAAAATGCCTCCAAAACATATTATAATATTTTACTCCTTAGGGCATCATGTCTAACATTATGAATACTTTAATAAACATCAAGAAAATTCATAATTATTCATGTGACTATAAATTTAGCATATAAATGTTATATTCTTAAGGATAAAATTTATAGATAATAATCTAAATAGTCTGTAATAATTAATTAAAGTTTAGAGTCTTTAATTAAATATTACAAATGCAGTCCAATCTCATTTACAATGAAATAGTCATATCTAGGCTATTAATGTAATGATATCAAATTAGAGGTACTTTATATAATGTGATTATATGGGACTTGACTAGATAAATTATGAATCTCTAATTCAAATTTATAACTATGGTGATCATATTTATGATACTCTTGATCCTGAGTATTCATTAGACTTTTGTTTATGACATTATATTTTTTGACTCGCATGATAAGATTTGTCTAAATATAGATTATAACTTAGCATCTTAGAAACATGATGGAATAAATGGCTGGGAATAATATTATATAGTTAAGGAATCCATTCCACCCTTATGAAATTTAGAAAAAGAGTTCTCTTGAGTGATGATCCGAGATTTGAATACGAGAGAGCTTGTTCATAATAATATTATGAATTAACTATTCATTAGAAAATTATTAGAACTCAAGAATAAAGATGTAATAAAAGAGGTAAATGAAAATTGAACAAAGCTCTTATTATGAACTATTTATGAAAGACTGACTTATATGCAAAGAATATATCAATGGACTATTCGCTAATTTTCTTTAAGTAATTTTCACTATAATCTCAAAAGTTCAGTTTTAATTTTTTTCGTGTAGTAACACTTAAACTAATAATTTAGCACATTAATTAAAGAGTTTGATTAATTGTCAATTTATTGGAGCTTGAATTATAGATCCATAGGTCCTAATACCACCTCTGTAACACCATATTAGATTTAATGTATAAGGATGGATTATACATATTTAATTTAGAATTAGTGAATTTTGAATTAATTATTTCTCGCTTGAGATATTAATATGGCATAAAAAATTTCCCTATGACACATAATATAATATGATAAATGTTATCATATTTAACTGAGTATTAGTTAATTAATTAATTGATTATATTTAATTAATAAGATTAATTAAATATGTTTTAAATTAATTAATAAGATTATATTTAAAGAAGAAGAAGTCCATTAGATTACCTTCAGTAACCCAATGGACTACTGGCCTAGTTAAGAACTTGAACCTATCAAATTTAAAAGGTAAACCACTATTTTTTACACAATAAACCACTTGGTGAAGGATATAACAATGGAGATGGGAATTATTAAGACCTTTGTAATTTTTTTATCTCATTTTTTTATGGGTTGTAATTTAGTTATTTAGAAGGACAATTTAGTTATTTAAAAGGACCCAGTCAAAAATCCATTATCTATTTTTATGTTATTATTTTATGTGATGATTATGATAACATGTTTATGCATTACAACATGTCATCTAAGAAAGTGCAAACTTATATCTATTGTAACATGACATGAACACACTTGCATATTATTTCATTTTTTAAAGTTGTTTATAAAATGATTTAATATGTGTTAGAATTAATTTAATGAGATTAAATTAATTGGGTTGATTTATAGAATTTTAATTTATTTTATTAATCAACCAAATAATGTGCTTTTAGTTTAAATAGTTAAAACTTGGTAAAATTTACATAAATTTTAAGTTGTCTAATTTTAAATTGTTTAATGTTAGGTAGCTTAGATAATTTATAATAAATTTAGATTTTTTAGAAAACCTAGTAATTTATTTAAGTGTAAATAAAATGGGATTCTATTAACACTGTTGATGCTTGGATTCAGCACAATACAGCGTGCAGGTGCGCATAGAGGTCGAGTTTCCTATTATGTCTCCTATTCTGCTTGGCTCAGCCTAGTCTGGTCGGACCTACAAGAGGAGAGATGGCCTCGAAGTAAGGGGACACCGGTGGTGCCCGCCAAGGGCACTCCGACTCTCAAGTCAATGTTCTAACCGAGAAGAGCTAAGGGAGAGGTAGGGTAGGCAGGGGAAGAATGCCCATCCCTTTGTGGTGGAGTTGATGCTCCTATTTATAGAGTTTAGCTTGGATCTGGGTGTGGACCGGGTTAGTCCGTAACCCAGGTGTCAGTGACAGGTGTCACAATCTCCGTGAAGGAGCATTGCCCAATGGAGGATTCAGATGGTGCCACGTGGTGGTCTTTGGGTAAGTCGGACAGATCCTACTTAGACAAGTCTTGGTCGGACGGGTCCCTGGTTGGATAGATCCTACTCAAACAGGCCCTGCTCGGATGGGTCTCTGATTGGACAGATCCTGCTCGAACAGGCCCTGGTCGGATAGATCTTGTCCTGGTCGGATGGGTCCCTGGTCGGACAGATCGTGCTCGGACAGCCCTGATCGGATTGCTCTTTTTAGCCAACTTGATTAGGTGCCTGGATTAAAGAGGGCATGAACTTTAAATGGTTTCCTCATCGTGAAGATTTCCCCCAACAATAGCCCCCCAAGACTTTGGTGATCGAGGTCATCAACACCAAAGTCTTGATGTGGTTGGGAAATGTTTTTCGTGAGCGTATCCTTCCTAGACTCTTCGTCCAACTGGTCTTTTTAGGTCGGCCGTAACCTTCTTGGATCTGGTCGGACTCTTCGTCCTAGACCGTAGGTCTCTAGTCGGTCGTGGCTTGGTTGGACTCTTCATCCTAGACCTGGTCAGCCGTAGCTTGGACCTAGTCAAACTCTTCGTCCTGGACCTGGTAGGCCGTAGCCTAGACCTGGTCGGACTCTTCATCCTAGATCTGGTCAGCCGTAGCCTAGACCTGGTCCTTTATGGTCGGTCGTAACCTTCTTGGACCTGGTTGGACTCTTCGTCTTGGACGGTAGGTCTCTAGTCGATCGTGGCCTGGTTGGACTCTTCATCGTGGACCTAGTCGGCCGTAGCCTGGACCTACTCAGACTCTTCATCCTAGACTTGGTCGGCCGTAGCCTGGACCTGGTCGGACTCTTCGTCCTTGACCTGGTCAGCTACCTAGTCTATTGTGGTCGGCCGTAACCTTCTTGGACCTGGTCGGACTCTTCGTCCTAGACTGTAGGTCTCTGGTCAGTCGTGGCCTAGTTGGACTCTTTGTCTTGGACCTGGTCGGCTGTAGCATGGACCTGGTTGGACTCTTCGTCTTGTACCTCGTCGGTCGTAGCCTAGACCTGGCTAGACTCTACATCCTAGACCTCGTCGATCGTAGCCTGGACTTAGTCTTTTGTGGTTGGTTGTAACCTTCTTGGACTTGGTCGGACTCTTCATCTTAGACCGTAGGTCTCTGGTTAGTCATGGCCTGGTTGGACTCTTCATCCTAGACCTGGTCGGCTATAGCCTCGACCTGGTCGGACTCTTCCTCCTAGACCTGATCGGCCATAGCCTGGACCTAGTCGGACTCTTCATCCTGGACCTGGTCAGCCATAGCCTGGACCTAGTCCTTTGTGGTCGGCCGTAACCTTCTTGGGCCTGGTCGGACTCCTCATCCTAGACCGTAGGTCTCTAGTCAGTCGTGGCCTGGTTGGACTCTTTGTCCTGGACCTGGTCCGTCGTAGCCTAGACCTAGTCGGACTCTTCGTCTTGGACCTAATCGGCCGTAGCCTAGACCTGGTCAGACTCTTCGTCCTGGACCTGGTCAGCCGTAGCCTAGACCTGGTCTTTTGTGGTCAGTCGTAACCTTCTTAGACCTAGTCAGACTCTTCGTCCTAGACCGTAGGTCTCTAGTCGGTCGTTGCTTGGTTGGACTCTTCGTCCTGGACCTAGTCGGCCATAGCCTGGACCTGGTCTGACTCTTCGCCCTGGACCTAGTCGGCCGTAGCCTGGACCTGGTCAGACTCTTCATCCTGGACTTGGTTGGCCGTAGCCTGGACCTGGTAGGACTCTTCTTCCTAGACCTGGTCAGCCATAGCCTGGACCTGGTTGGACTCTTCATCTTGGACCTGGTCAGCCGTAGCCTGGACCTGGTCTTTTGTGGTCGGCTGTAACCTTCTTGGACCTGGTCAGATTCTTCGTCCTGGACAGTAGGTCTCTAGTCGGTAGTGGCCTGGTTGGACTCCTCGTCCTGGACCTGGTCAACTATAGCCTAGACTTGATCAAACTCTTCATCTTGAACCGGGTCAGCCGTAGCCTGGACCTGGTCTTTTGTGGTCGGCTATAACCTTCTTGGACCTGGTCGGACTCTTCGTCCAGAACCGTAGGTCTCTGGTCATTCGTGGCCTAGTTGGACTCTTCGACCTAGACCCGGTTGATTGTAGCCTAGACTTGGTCGGACTCTTGGTCCTGGACCTGGTCAGCTGTAGCCTGGACCTGGCTTTTGTGGTAGGCTGTGTGACGACCCGTCTTTTTGGGCGCCACTTTACTTTCATAAACCTCATGTATAAAATAGTAATCTTACTGACTTAGTAAGAAAATACTGAATTACAAAAAATTTTCTTTAAAAACATTTAACATCCATTTAAAACATATTTAGAAACTGTTGCGACCCTCGTCGCCATTCTTGTTGAGACTTCGCTCAACCTTTGTCTTTAAAACCATTTCAAATCGTTTCTTAAAACTACTAAGAAATATTTGCTAAACATAGCTTAAAACATCATTTCGTAATTGTACAATACATTTAGTACAATGTATCTAAAAACCTTTGAAAACATTTCTTAAAACTCTTATTTCCTTGAAAACCTTGAAAACACTATATTAAATAGTGTAAAACCTTTTCTTTACGTAGCGGAAGCAAACTGCAGTGATATCTATTCTCAAATCTCGCATCTGCCCTTCCGCAGCACCCAGCTCTTCTAACGGGTCCTACTAGTCACCCATACATTACCTACAGCATGAAAAACTTCTTATGAGCTTACGCTCAGTAAGTTCAAACATAAACTCACAAAGCGTTTAAAACATACTTTAAATCTTTCCTCATAAAACTTTCCTCTTGAAACATTCTTCATAAACATTTTTCATAAACACTTTTCATAAAACGTTTCTAAAACGTTCCTCATAAACGTTTTCATAACACGTTTGAAAAACTTATAAAACGTTTCTCTTAAACGTTTTCATAAAACATTTAACATACCGCAATTCTCAGAATGCTTATCTTAAAGCATCATTTATAAACCTTTTCTTAAAAACATGAAAATGTTTTCCATAAACATTTATCATAAAACATTCCTTATAATGTTTTTCATAAACATAAATACATTTTTCATGAACATTGAACATAAATATTCACAATTTATTTTCCAAAAACATTTAACGTAAAACTTTATAATAAGGAATACAAGCAATTCATAATGCATGATTCCAATTATGCTCAATTATGTACTTTCAATTATGAGCATTTTATGAATACTCTTTTCTTACTTTAACTTACCATTTCATTTCTTAACTTTCTTTATCTTTCATTCACTTTCCATTTTTTACTTTAGTGTTCGTACCATCTCATTAATCATGATATCATTAACATGATGCTTCCCTTGCGGAAGACTTGAGACCATCGATCACGTGGTCAAGTACCTCACATCTTAGAGGTTAACTTTAACTTTACATTCATTACCTCATAACATAGAGGCTGGTATGACACTTTTCCTTTGTCTTTACATTACTGTCTTATTAACTTGACTGAGCACGACAGATGCAGTCACATCATATGCAAACACTTGCAATTCATAACTTGTACCGTGAAATTTATTGCATAACGAATGCAACGTATTACATATCAAATGCATCATGTAATGCAATCACCTTTTGCAAATCATAACATATGCTCTAACACTTATTGCATAACATATGCAACATATAATGCAATCACATTTTGCGAATCACAACTTTTATTTCAAAACTTAACTTAATGCATAACAATGCATCATAAAGCTTATAACTTTAATCATAAAATATTATGCATTATCAAAAATGCAAAACACACTTTAAATGCTTTCAAAAGCATAACTTGAACTTTCAATTTTTAAGCATATTAAATGCAATTATACTTTTAAACATAATCGTTGCAAATACAT
>CAMOHE010041994.1:0-15016 GCA_946598075.1 Artocarpus hirsutus
TTGAAATTCTTGCATCCTTGAACTTGGTGCTCACCACTTTTAATTTATGGTATGGAGCTCATGATCACTATTGATCTGGGTTTCTTTTACTGAACTGTTATCATATAGGAATTTCCACATAATCTTAGTAAGTTGAAAATTCCACTTTTGCCAATAACATCATCTTTTTGGCTCATGCATGAAATTAATAAATCATAAACTCTTGGTTTAGCACATTAAATAATTATTTTTAATTATTTTAATGTACTATCATAACATTACATTATTACATGTTTCATAAATAAAGCACATAATTTTGTGCATTCACAACATTAATTATTTTTAAGGTCTTACGGCTATTAAGACCTTTAAATATGCGTGTTAATAAATGCTAAACTTGTACTTTCTTAAGTACTTAGCTAAGTCATGAGAGAAAAACCCTCAATTAATCATAGTTATTAACGTTTGAATTTTTCGGGTCGTTACATTATATATATATATGTGTAAATAAAACTCTATGAGCCTAAAAAAATAAAATAAATGACCTAAAAATATAAAGGTGTGTACTGCAAGGGTTTCGCTCCTACACTCTCGATGAGATCAGTGATGGGCTATAGAATCGAGCCAAGATCTCATAAAAAATCCTACATTTATTTTTCATCATAATTATTATACCATAGCTTTTTTAGATCAAACTAAACTAAATTCGAGTCACTGTAATCTAACCGCCATCATATTTTTAGTTGGATCACAAAGAACTGCGTGAGAATGTATAACAATAAGGTAAGGACGTTGGTCGTACCACTTCCATATCAGCCGTCTGTTGGCCAAATAAAGTCGATTAATATGACGTATGGTAAACTAACTAGATTACCAAGTACACATTCGATTTTGATTGTTGAATAGTTTCGTCAGAGGGTTTGATTTTACTGCAACTACACCTCTGGATTTATCTCCAACAATAACGATAAGCAAACGGCGGACAATGAAATAACGACACAACATCTAATAAACGACAAAAATAAGAAAACGACAAAGATTTTTAGGAGACGACACATTTGTGAAAAATGAAAAAAACCCTACAAATCGTAACAAAAAAGACGCCGTTTAAGCAGGAAGAAATATACGAAAGCCCAATTACGTAAATGAACCACATGAAAATAATGTAACATTAAAAACGACCCCACTTAGAAAACGACAAAAATTTGATAGAAAAAGTCAAAATAGGACGTTACCCACAAACAAATCAACAACGTTAACTTGGAAGCAACACAAAACAAAATCGCAGTAGAACAACATTAACACAAACGAAATGGCATAAATTTAGACCTGACAATTCATGATGGGTTGGGTTTGTATTGTGTTGTGACCTTCAATGAATCCATGACTTTAACATGAATACGACCCATTTAATATTCATGTCAAGAAAAAAAACCCAAGCACAAACCTTTTATTAAAAGGTTGATAAGGGTATAACACGCCTAACCTGTTTATTAAATAGGTCATTATAGTGTGTGTCGACTCTCAAACCCGTAAATTATTAAGGATCGTAACCCACTCGCAACTCATTAATTATATGGGTTGATCTGAAATTTAAACCAAAAAAAAAAAAAAATGAAAACTAAAAAGTCCACAAAATAAACCACCCATCAAACAATTACAAATCACGGCCACCTATCCTAGAATTACAACATTATGTATCAAACTGAAAATATCACATACGAAAAACATAAGATCGCAAGGACAGAGTCATAAAACTCCATATTGTCAAAGGCAAGAACACCATATATAACACAAAACACAAACTCTGGATCTGGTTGAGGATCTACTTTACAAGTACTTAGATATTGACCTTTCAGCACTTGATGCAGCAATCACTATCTATTACACGTAAACGAGTTCAATGTTCTTAACATCTAAGATCAATCATTGAACTCTTCCACCTGATGCAACGAAAAATAAGCACAATCAATTAACGGCAAGAAACTTAATTGAAGCAAACAAATGAAAGCAAAACCTTCTTGCCAAATCATATCTAGGCAAGTCTATATTCAATGGTACAAAATCATTAAAAACTACTGTTAGCCAAATCAGCGCTTTTTTTTTTTTTTGTTTTAATAGAAAAAATATTATTTGACATGATGGTTAAAACTATAAACATTTTAGTATATATAAGAGCTTTATATTGTAGCAATTTTTTTGCTTTTATTGTAACTTGTGAGGGTTTTATACTATTTTCAATTGAAAAGTAAGTTAGAACCAACTAATTGCAAAGCGGCTAATACAACATATAGTTGGAAAAAACTACTGTTATCATGGCTGATCGAGCGTGCAAAGAACAACTGCTGTCATTGAGTCTAAAAGCTTAATGGGCAACAGACGTGAAAATGATATCAAACTTAAAAAAAAAAAAAAAAAAAAAAAAAAAGCATATAATATTATACGAAGAAAAAACCAAAAGCCATAAAAAACAAATAATCAGACATGAACTAGGAAAAAACACAACAACTCACATACATTATTCAACAAAACAAAAATTAAACAAAAAAAATAAAATACTACCCTTCACAGAATTAATCAGATACAAAATCAAATATGAAAATCAAAGTTAGAACCCAAAAAAAAAAAAAAAAAAGAATTTGGCAGAGAGAAAAACAAAATAAAAGCCACAACCCACAAAAACACTAAACATGATCAGACATGAAAGGATAGAATATGTCTCACAAAATCAGAAATATACACAGAGACAGACATAAAAACGAAAATCAGCTGCAAAATAATATAAAACAACACTACAGTTTTTGAGAGTGAAACCTCTGCGTTGCAGGACTATGCATTATTATACTATTATTGATTACACAGAGTATTAGTCCCACCAAACATTTTACGTTTAAAAAATACTTCTCCCCAGTGTTATTGTGTAGACAATATAGCTCGACTTGGTACACTGAGCTTTGATGTAGACTATGGACTTCATAAATTTAGCAAAAGTTGTTGAAATTACTCAACACCAACTTGCAATCACCGAAAGAACAATCAAAGAAGAAACCAGAAAACACACGGTAATTTTTTGAGGTTAGGCCAAAAGAGATGCCTACGTCCCCGCAAGCTTCTTTTAAGAGATTGATCTGTTCTTCAATTAATCTTCAAGTAATGCAACTCTCAAGAACAAATTCTCACTCAATACAACACAACGTTTTCTTGAGAAAGCTCAGCAAGAAAATTTCCCTGAGAAAAATCCCTTTCTCACTTTCCTTTCTCGCTCTACCCGTTCTTTCTCTCTGGTTTTGTTTTTTACACCATTGAATTCTATCTATTCTGACTTTTACAGGACTCTTAAATCACTACATATAACCAACACCCCGTAATACTAAGACATGTCGACAAAAAACTTGTTACAATTACAACTATACCAAAACGACACTACTTAACAGGCTTCATAAAAAAACTTGTCGTATTCCCTTGTGCTGCTGAACTTGAAAATGCTTCTTGATATTCTCCAAACAATTCTAATCACATTAGACTGACTCAACAAACTCCACCTTGGTATAATGTGACTCTTTGGAACAACAGATCTTTCCTTCCTCTAGGATCCACGCTCGATTTACACCTTCAATCAACCATAATCAATTCCTAGCAAGTCCAAACAATGTTGGAACTTGCCAAGAGTTACCACCTTGGTTCCCATATCAGCAGGATTCTCTTCCGTTGGAATCTTCTCTATGTTAATCACTCCTTAAGTAATCTTCTCTCCAATGAAATGGTATTTTATTTCTACATATTTAGTCCTCTCATTGAACACAGGATTCTTGCATAAACAAATTGCGCTTTGACTGTCTGAGAACACAGTGGCCCTTCCTTAATAAATTCCCAGCTCTTGCAACAAACCTTGTATCCAAATACCCTCTTCACTACTTCGGTAACTACTATATATTCAGCTTCAGTTGTAGATAATGCTACCACAAACTAAAGCTGAGATTTCCAGCTAACACAGTTACCACACACCATAAAATAGTAAGCTGTAGTAGATTTTCTAGAGTCTTTATCTCCTGCATAATCCGAGTCTACAAAACCTTCTACCTCAACTTTTGAACCATGTCTTGTGTACAACAATCCCAGACTTGTAGTGCTAGCAACATATTTGATCAGCCATTTCATAGCCAACCAGTGTTTCCTACCAGGATTAGACATGAACATGCTCAAAGTACTAATGGCATGAGCTAAATCTAGACGAGAGCATACCATTGAGTACATAATTGAACCAACTACATCTAAGTAAGGCACTTGAGACATATACAACCATTCTTCCTGTGTAACTGGGCTATGTTCTTTTGACGACAGAAATTGTCCTGAGACAAAAGCTGTTTACATGGCTTTGAACCTCTCATTGAAAACTTATTGACAATCTTCTCTAGATAGAATCTTTGATTTAAGAAGATAGCATGCTTTCCTCTCTCTCTGTGAATATGAATCCCAGAATCTTTCCAGAAGGATCTAAATCTTTTATATCGAATGCAGATTTGAGCATATCTTTCACCCTATTAGCCTTTTCCTTTCCTTTGCTCATTAGCAACCTATCATCGACATATAGTAAGAGATATTCTATTTAAGAGATATTCTACTTCAACTATTTTATCTCCTTTGAAGTAGAGACAAGAATCAAAGGAACTCCTCTTGAAGCCTTGATGCATGTGATACTCATTATTTACGTAACTGGCATTATGGTAATTAAATTAACTGGTATTATGCCAATTAAAAATTTGTTTCATTAAAATCTATTTCATAATATTTATTTCTACTATTTTTCAAATTTCTTAAAATTTTTTGTACCTATTTAGTATATTTATCGAAATGCCCTTGAAACTTCTAATTAATTACGAAACTGCCATTTGGCATTTTATACTTAAAAGTCTCCAGAGAAGACAAGCATCACTCAATTCTTACCTGCCCTCACCTATTATGTTCCTCAATCATTTCAACCATTCATTTCTTCCTTGCTTTTCTCTCTTTCTTCTTCCACGTTTCTTTTTTTGTTTTTTCTCTTCTCTTTTCTTTCTTTTCTTTCACAAAGAAATAACCCAAAGAGAACCAAAAGGAACCTTAAGCTGCCTTTTCACAAGAATCTATACAAACGATTATTCACAAGCTCAAAGATCAAGAAAACCCAAACATTTTCAAGATCAAACCATAGATTTGAGTTAAGTTTTGAGGTTAGATTTTTAAAACTTTTATTCTTAGTTCTAAGTTGAATTTTAGTATGAAAATCATGATTTGAGTATGGAAATTCAAAGAAGTTTTTTTATACACATCTTAACATATTTTCAAAATGTTTTAGATGATTTTAAAGCATTAAATCGCTTTGGAGTCAAAAGTGTTTTGAAACTAATCTATCCACTTTAAAACAAACTGTGTAAAACTAAGTTCTAGTGGGACGCGGTCAATAGCATCTAGTATAGTACTATCGATCGCACTAAGTAAAATGGGTAGGCTGAGACAGCCAATAGGTTTGGTAGGCTGATGGCTAAATAATACCCACAGGCTGAACTTTGAGACCTGTAGGCCGATAGAAGGTCAAAAATAGCAGTTTTGTTTGGAAGGCCTAAAACAGTGATCTGTAGGCCGATCAGGCAATTCAAACTCACTTGTTTTTCATCGTTTTGTGTTACAAGTGTTCCAAGGATTTCATATAAATGATCATGGCATACAAATAAGAATAAATGATAAATCAATATGATTATGGATTAGGAATTTAGTTAAAGTATGGTTATTTTATACGTCGTAGGATGACGAAGTACTTGGAGCTTATGTTGTGAGCTTGTTATTGTGAGCTAGAAGTTATCTGCATGGTAATCCACCAAGAGATATGGATTCTATTACTCATCTTTGGTAAGTTTTTATAGAATTAAAATTGATTGTTTTACTGCAAGATACATATATATATATATGTATGTTAAACTGCTATTATATAAGCATCACATATGAAACTATGATATGAACTCATCCTGTATTGAATAGCAAGGAACATAATAATTTGACACATGTTGTAAATTGAGAAGCATGGTTAGGAAAACTGACTCTATAAATAATGATTGAATGGTGAGACGTGAAAAAGGCGGCGGTTACGTCCTTGGGCACGAATACCTTAAAAGGTAAAATAGGGGAAGGTGATGACGCTCCCTTGGGTTGAAAGTCCCAAAACACACTGTATAGGAATCGACTTGGTGAGGACTCGATGCTTAATGTCCCCTCACTGAAACACCCTTGGAATGTTTAGAGGGTGATTAAGCGCGCCTATTGGGATTTTGCTAAGTTGAGTGATATGATATTATTGCAGGGTAGATACAGATGAGCATAAATGAATCCTGAATTAATATATATATATATATATATGTATGAAACTTGGTAAGAATGATCATAAGATATCCACCGGAATTGAATATGATAAAATTAATGAATAAGAACTAACTAACCATGTAGGTTTTAATGTGGTAAGGATAAAAAAGCTAAAGGTGAGTAATGTTTTTCCTACTGAGCAGGTTGTCACTCATTCTCCTATATTTGTAGCTTTTCAGAACTCACAATGTGTAAGGTGGTGACAAGAAACATAATTGAGGAAGCTATGTAGCTGTGTATTGTTGGAATTGTTTCATTTGACAAGAATGTCCATCATGTTAACGTAAGCATCGAATGTTACTTTATGTGAGTGTATTAAGATGTGTTGAAGGTTGGAATGAAGATGATGACAGTTTTGTATTATTAAATTTATGGTGCTACATTAAACTGTGGTTTAATTATTGTTTATATTTTTATTTTATTTTAAGAGTTTTATTTAAGTCCCAGTAAATTTCTTTTGATGTTTATTTATAGTTTATGTTCTTTATTTTATTTATTAAAAACTGTTAACCCCTACTTAGGGGCGTTACAATGCAACGTGTAAGCATCAAATCTCTTATTCCACTGGCATGAGGATTGTTTTAACTCATAAAGTGACTTCTTTAGTAGACATACCATGTCTCTGCTTTTGTGTACCAAACTCCCTTAGATTGCTCCATGAAAATTGTCACTTCTAATTCTCCATGTAAAAAGGTCAATTTTACATCTAGTTGTTCCACTTTAAGATCAAACTAAGCTGCCAAAGACAACATGATTCTTATTGTCTTATACTTAACCACGGGAGAGAAATCTCATTGAAATCTACTCCGTCTTTCTGAGTGAACCCCTTTGCCACCAAACGTGCATTGTATTGAACTGGTTTACTTGAAGCTCCACCCTCTTTTATCTTATAAATCCATTTACAAGAGACCGTTGAATGATCTTTTGGTCTCTTCACCATAATCCAAGTGTTGTTCTTGTACAAGGAGTTCATTTGATTTTTTACCCATAAATTTTTAAACATTTTTAGTTATACATTTGTTTTACATGAAAAATTATAGTTATGTCCCTACTAAAAAATTGAAATATATAATTGTATCCCTATTATTTTTTTAAAAAATATGATTTATGTCTCCAATCAAAACATATAACTATATCTATATGTAACAAAAATTATTAATAGTTTTTTATATAGTGTCTTCATTGACAAAAACTTCTGGCTCTGCCATTGTTCAGATAGCCACCTAATAAAGTAATTAAGTAACTAAGAATACAAGATAAGAATTGTTCATGTTATGCATTTGGTTCATTAAATTGTTTCTATCAAATACTAGTAGCAGGGTTGTGCAGTGTGTTGAAGAGGAAATACGATGGCTTTGGGCGAACAAGATTTAGAGTTGGCTTGCCTAGAACCATTTGATCCAACCTCATGGGGAGGGCTTTGAGTAAGGAGTTAGAAATTCAATTTCACATATAATCTTTATTTCTTATTTATATAGCGACACATGCTGTAACATATAATCTTTTCTTTATTTCTTATTTATAGACATGCTATAATTTTTGCATTAAAGGCTTTTGGTTAAAAAAGGGTACAAATTATCTGATTACATATATACTGTCGAATTACCGAGTAACAACTCATCAAAACCGAACAGAGTCGACTAGAAAACACCACTAATACGCCGTTAAGTTTTTGGCTCTCAACATTTGAAAGCCACCATGGCGACTTTGGCAACTGAAAGCCGATTGATGATCGGAAGTACAGAACAACAAGAGGAAAAATAATGATAACAAAAAGTCGAAAATGAAATTCGACATACCTTACGTTGATAGACACAATAACTACAAAGAACACCAAGTCGAGAAACGAAGTTAATCCGATAAAGGCAACACATTAGGATGGTTCCAAACTTCTCCTTTTTCCACCACACGAAAAAAAAAAAAAAAAAACATTGCTGTAATTTTAATTTCAGCAATTGGCTTGAATAATCAACAAAATTCTTTATCCTACGTTTATAAAGTGACAGTGAAATTGCTTGCTTTTTCTTTGCCAATATTGTATCATTAAATAGTACATACTTGAATCCGATTCGTTTATTTCAACTTGTAGAATGGGTGAACGGAAATGATGCCATGAAAGCGAGGGGGAAAAAAAAAGAAGCAGATTCCTAAAAACCCATTTGGGAATTTCTCAAAATCTTTGATAAACGAAAACAATCAGACATAAAACACCAATCCCAACTTGGAAGAATAAGCTTGTTGTAATAACGGTCGGATAATTGGTAGAAACTTGATTGTTTTTAAGAAAAACCCCATAAAAACCAAGCAAGCCATAGGCTTTAATTTGGTGTCAAAAACTGTTCTTCTGTCCAGCTAAAAGTGAAAAATAGAAAAAACAAAAAAAGGAGATTAATGTGAGGGGTAGTAATAACTATAAATTCCATAGAAAGACTGAGCAAAAGTTAGCAACAACAACACAACTGCAGCAAAAAACGAAATGATGGCCCAAGGATTGTTGAAATAGTTGTGTCTCAAGCTGGCACGCCAGGCATTCCACCTGTGGTTGTAGTACCGGTTCACTTCGGCCGATAACCGCGACAGATAGCTGTCGTTGATGTCGTAGACGACTTCTTGGCATAGCCGGTTGAAGAGATCGGCAACCTCTGCGTCGCTCCCGAGCCAGTGCTCGATTATCCGGCAGTAATGTAGGTACCCCACGTCCTCAGGAGAGTTGATCAGGTTGTCCATGAATATGACATAGGAAGTAATGTCATTGCTGCAATCAAGATGGCATTGCTCGAACGCGATGAGGTTGAGGAAGAGGGATTTCGTGCCGTCGTGGATTAAAAGCCGAGGGATTTCGAGTATCCCGTTGCTGAATTTGATGTCCCAGAAGCGATCAGTCTTTCTCTTCTTGAACTTGATCCCAGCTTCTCTCAAATCCGTGACGCAATGTACGAGTTGTTGCCTCCGTTTATCCGCGATACGGTTGGCGTGAGACCAGCGCTTGATCCAGACTCTTGGCTCCGGTTGAGGCCCTCTTTGGAGGAGACTTCTTCTGAAGACCTCAAGACAATGGACCCCGTCAAGCTCGGATAGCGGATCAAATGTTTTTCGGTATCCAATTGATGATTCAAGCTTGTTTCTGTCGCTCTTTGTCAATGGCTCGTCCGTTGGCATTAAAGGGTCAAAGAATTGGAGTGCTAGTTTGGCTACTAATCCAGTCCGATGAGGCTCTCCTAGCTGAAGCCCCAATAAGTGATCAAGTATAAAGAGAGGTAGCTGATTCTCAAGCATGATCATGTCCCTTTGGATTGTATGCATGGACCCCCTCATCGCGAAGACGGGGTCGTTTCGGGGGTACCCGAGGTGTTTGAACCCGCCTGCAGCCCCCTGGAACAGCTCTAGAATGAAGCATCCGTCGAGCACCATCATCTCCACAAACTCATTGCTACTTAGGGTGATTGGCCCTTCATAGCAAGCCCGGGCTCTCTCTTCGAGCTCTTTGATTGCATCGAGGTAGAGACAGACGTCATGACCGGTGCGCTTTAGTACTCGCTCGAGGGAACGCCACTTGTGGCGGTCCATCTGGCGGAGGCGCCTCTTGCCATGATGATAAGGCCCCAAGGAGACAATCTGCGGGAAATAGGCCTTGTCATCTCCTTCTCTCAAGTAGTTTGGGATTCTATAAATGCATAGCTTTGCCCATGAGCCTGCTACATCATCCTGCAAAGCTTGCTCTAGCTTTTCCTTGATCGAGATCACCCACTCGGAGTCCGGCGACTTTAGCCCCTCCCCTGCATGGTTTTCACCGTCGTTTCTGACCACAATCTGGAGGGATTCAGATGTTTCTTGCTGCTGTTTATGGACATGGTTGTGTTGAGGTTGATCAGGGAATTCAATGGATTTGACAGAGCTAGGAGTGGCTGTAACTCCAGATTCCACAGTTTCTCTGAGCTTGAGAGTGATCAAGTACCAACTCAAGAGCTCCTTGTTGTACACAGCAACCATTTTTAGGAAAGTCCTCTCTGGGATTGGTTTTTTGTGTTTGATTTGAATAAACAAAGTCTTCAAAGCAACAAAAAAAGCCACAAAGGAGATGGATTTTGTTATTCCCTAAACAGCCATTTCTGGGGCTAATAATTATAATAAAAGAAGGTCGTTGGCTAAATGATGGTGTAAATTGTATTAGATATTTATGAACTTTATGCTTTAATAATAGCCTTGTTGCCCTCGTGGGATTATGCATAAGTTGTTGTTACATGGACCCTTTCTGCCCTTTTGGTTCAATTAGCAACTCCAACATGGCTTTCAGGTATAATGTTCTATTCTTACCTTAAGGATTTATTCTTCAGAGAATTCAGTGATCATAGAATACAATTTTTAACGTAAATTTAAATTCGGGTGTAAATATAATTTCTAAGCATTAGATTTAAATATATAATATATGATAGTTTGACTCTGCAGGCCCTTTTTCTGTTTTTTATTTTTATTTTTATTTTATTTTCTACTCTAGCAAAGAATTCTCCATATTCTTTTGTGCTATGCATTTTTCTTTCATTTTTGCATATTGTTGGGTAAATCTTCATGTCATCAGCAAATAAAGCATGCCAATGGTTGAAAGAATATTTTAAGTTCAAATTTAGAGGGAATGTATAAAAGAGGCTGGTAAGACCTTAATAAACTTCAAGGAAAATGAGTTCAGATCTGAATACTGGTCCACATATCTGATATAAATTATGTGCACTTTAAATGTTTAGTTTGTGCTTTAAAGACTTTAAGCACGTTATGTGCCCAAGTCTAAATTACAATTTTGGTTGTCTTAAGAAAAAAAATTAAAAAATTAAAAATATCTAAAGTTTGAATTGACTAGATACTGGATAGGTTCTAATTTACAAAACAATTAGATAAAATAATTTATGATGTAGTTTTCCATAAGGCCAGACTCAATTATTTTACAGCTATTGCCAGGCAGCCATTGTTCCACCCAAAAATTGTAGCAATTAATTTCTAGTTAGAACATGTACTCTAAAATATAGAGGTAAGTCCACTCAATATATAGAAAGGGGTAACCCTCAGATAATATTAAAAATAGGTAACCCTCAGTTAATATTGAAAAATATACTTATCTTCCATTCGAATTTAGATGTGTTGTCCTATTTTCTTATCTAATATTTTTTATTCAATACATCATACAAACTTAACAATTTAAGCACATAAATAAGACATAAATATTAAAAGTAATTAAACAAGTATCAAAATTTAATTAAAAGGATAGCTAAAGAGATCTTGATTCTTTCCGTTCCAAGTTCTTCAAAACTAAAAAAGTTTCCTCAAAAAAGAAAACTAAAAAAGAAAATTTTAAAAAACAAGAAATAAATAGAAAGAAATGAAATCTTGAGGACTTTTGACCACATTTTGCTTATATCTTCACTGGGGCTCAAGCAATTTTCTGTTTTAAGGCATAGCAACCTTGCACCTACCCCCTTCCACACAACCAAAAAAAAAAAAAAAGTATAAAAGTAACCTTTAACGTTATTTTACTATAGCCTGTGATCTGTCAAGCTTCTTTATGAAAATGTACGATGTAAGCCTTTTTTTTTTTCTGTTTTTCCTTTTTACCTTTTTTCTTTTGGCCATTCCCTATAATTTTTAAAATTATGTTTGTACCTACACCTTCCTAGTTCTCTATTTCAATCAAGAAACAATCAGAAGATGGTCTTTCCTCTGTGCTGGCCCAATAAAGAAAACCAAGGAAAAAAAAAAAGCTCTCAGTGGAAAACATGCTTCATAAAGTCCCTGAAAGGAAAGGAGTGGACCAAATTTATACAATAACACTTTTAATATTGTGTACATTTTTAATTGTTTGATTATTAGTGTTGTCAGTTATACAAGGTTTTGCTTGGGCAGTCTTGAAAGCATTAAAACAATGATTTTGATATGCCAAAACTAAATACATATCAAAATAAAAAACGGAAGCGTGAAAATTCGTTTACCTCCGGCCATTGCACTGTGCAGTTGTTGCTGTTGTTTTGCGATGCACCACCAGTTTTGGATGCTTCTATCACTTAGACACTCAAACGCGATGGTGTGTAATAGACTGAATAGAGAGAATAGTGATAGGGACCAAAACTTGTTTTGTTCAATTTGAACGTGAAAAAACTTTTGTTTCTTCTCTGTTCTGTGTAAAATCCTTCCATCAAGGATTATTATACAGCCACGAAAATGCTGTTACCAAAGGCGATTTATTATGGTTTAATTAAATCATAAATATGAGACCAAATATAAAACGGTTAAAGCATTGAAATTGGTTTCAATTTGAAACCCGTTGATATTCAACCGGTTACATTCTCCCACTTGGCCTCCATATTTAATCTTATATTAATTAAACCTATACTTTCAGGAAACAAATACATGAATCATGGCGATAATTTCTCTAAATTGTGAGTATTATCTTCCATGTATTACTATGTATTGTTTTCCAAACTTTATTCTTTATATGGTAACTTAACTTTATGAATAAACCCAATGTTTATTCTTGGTCCTACTATATGTGAATTTTCTCTAATAACTTAATGCGCAAAACAAATATGAGAAAACATCACAACTGAATAAGAGTTTCATTAAGACTGTAAATTGTATGTACAAACAAATTTACATTATGGAACCAAGTCCCATCTGAACTACATGATTCTTAAATGACTTCGGTGGCATTCCTTTTGTCAAAGGATCTGCGATCATCAATTCAGTGCTTATATGCTCTATGACCACTTTATTTTCCTTAATGCGTTCCGTTATGGCTAAGTACTTAATGTCGATATGTTTACTTCGACTGCCACTCTTATTATTCTTAGCCATAAAGACAGCAGCTGAATTGTCACAATATATCCTTAATGGCCTAGACACAGTATCTACAATTCTGAGGCCTGTCATGAAACTCTTCAACCATACACCATGCGAAATAGCCTCAAAACAAGAAACGAACTCTGCCTCCATCGTGGAAGTAGCAACCAACGTTTGCTTTCCACTCCTCCAAGATACAGCTCCTCCAGCTAGCATGAAAATATAACCTGAAGTTGATTTTCTCGAATCAACACAGCCAGCAAAGTCTGAATCGGAGTAGCCAATCACTTCTAGAATGTCAGTTCGTCTATACATAAGCATGTAATCCTTTATACCTTGAAGGTACCTCATCACCTTCTTTGCAGCCCTCCAGTGGTCAATGCCTGGGTTACTCTGATATCTACCCAACATTCCCACAGCAAATGCAATGTCAGGTCTTGTGCAGACCTGAGCATACATAAGGCTTCCGACAGCTGAAGCATAAGGAATGTTGCTCATTTGAACTTTCTCGAAATCATTCTTTGGACATTGGTTCAAACTGAACTTTTCACCCTTCACAATGGGTGCTACACTTGGTGAACAATCTTTCATCCGAAATCTGTCTAAGACTTTATTGATATAGGTTTCCTGCGATAGTCCCAAAATACATCGAGATCTATCCTTATGGATCTTAATGCCAATGACATAAGATGCCTCACCCATATCCTTCATATCAAAGTTCTTAGAAAGGAATTGTTTCACCTCATATAGAAACCCCTTATCATTGGTAGCAAGAAGGATATCATCTACAAACAAAACAAGGAAACAAATCTTGCTCCCACTGACCTTCTGGTATATGCATTGATCCATGATGTTCTCTTCAAAACCAAACGAAGTGATGCCATCGTGGAATTTCAAATACCATTGACGGGAAGCCTGCTTCAAACCATATATGGATTTCTTGAGTTTGCATACCAATTGCTCACCATCACTAGAGGAGAATCCTTCAGGTTGTTTCATATAAACCTCTTCCTCCAGATCACCATTGAAGAATGCCGTTTTCACATCCATCTGATGTAACTCAAAATCAAAATGAGCCACTAATGCCATAATCACACGAAGGGAGTCCTTTTTAGATACATGAGAAAAAGTCTCTGTGTAATCTATACCCTCTTTTTGAGTGAATCCTTTAGCAACGAGTCTTGCCTTATATCTTTCAATGTTGCCTAATGAGTCTTTCTTTGTCTTGAAGACCCATTTGCATCCAATGGCTTTTACACCATCAGGCAACTTGACAAGATCCCAGACTCCATTAGATGACATAGAGTTCATCTCATCTTTCATGGCATCATACCACAAGTTAGATTCCTTACAACTCCTGGCTTGTGAAAACGTTCCTGGATCATTTTCGGCTCCAATGTTGTAGTCAGACTCTTGTAGATACACAATATAGTCACTAGGAATGGCTGATCGCCTTACTCTAGTAGATCTCCTTAATGCTGATTCAACATTCTCTTGAGGAGCATGTTGATCAGCTGGCTGTTCAACAGGTTCTTGTATCTGTTGTTCAGCTGGATCTATTGCTTCTTGATCAGCAATTTGTGGAACTTGAATGACTGGCTGTTGTTCAACACGCGTTTGAACTGTAGGTGTGTCGCGTATAACAATCACTTTATCATATGAAATGGAAGCATGAGCATCTGTATGATCTTTCTCTGGAACAGTGTTCCAGGATCGATCGCTCCCACTGATCAAGTCATTCTCAAGAAATTTTGCATTCCTTGATTCCACAAACCTAGTAGTATGTGATGGACAATAAAATCTGTATCCCTTAGACCGTTCA